>ML779064.1:151007-200666 GCA_009831015.1 Picea engelmannii | reverse complement strand
CTTGCCACCTTAAATGCATTCTCCAATGATTTGGGTTCCCAAAGGCGAACCTCATGTTGAATGTTATCCTTTAAAGTTCCTATGAATACATCAATCAAGTGCTCATCTAGAATATATGTTACCTTTATATTCAATCTTTGGAACTTCTCAATGTGATATGTAACTGAACCCTTTTGCTTGAGATTTATCAATTGGCTAAAGAAGTTATTGCTCCTTGTATCCTCATAGTGTGCTATCATTTATTCCGTGAAAATTGTCCAAGTGACGAGTGATTTGCGAGAACAAAGACATCGATACCATACAAATTGATTGGGTTCTAAATATAAAGAAGAAATTTGTACCTTTTGTGTATGTGTCACATTAGGTAGATCAAAGAATTGCTCCATCTGAAGTATCCATGTGATTGGGCCCTTGCCATCAAAATTCCTCATATCGATCTTAGGAACGTGGTTGGTCTTCAACCCAAAGTTGGAATTTCTCCATTCTTGATTCACCTTCCTTGTGTCCTCATCATGAATTTCATGGGATACATTTTCACTTTCAGGTGTCCTCTCTATTATGAAAATTTTTAATCCTTCCATGATCTCCCCTTTTAAACCCTCCATCATCTCCTGTAGTTCATCTTTTGTTACTGTCTTATTTTGTAAATCATTTATGTCCCTACACATTTATTCACCTTCATCAAGAGTCCATGTAGGATTATCTGGAGTCTTATTTGGTGTAGAAGTTCCCTTTTTGAGTGGCATGTTGGCCAAGTATCACTTTTGAACCTTGATTTTGAGGTGGTTCTGCTAGACAATATTTCTTCTGCTGTATCTCCAAATTTTCGGCCCTTCTGTGTATGAAACTTTATTTTTTGTTGTTCTCTAATATTTCTTCTCTGCAATGCCATAGGTCTGATCAAAATTTTATGTGCCAAGTGGAATTTACGGTAACTTCCCCACAACTTGCTGACTTTTGGCCTTTTTGGGAGATGTCATTTGTATAGCGTTCCCTGCACAAAATATTTGATATACAATTCTAAAAATTGTACCCGAAATAATACAGACTATCCACTATCCAATGCAACCAATCTCACTCAATTTGGATATTCTAGGAATAAGTTATGATTGTTTTACCTGGAAGACCTTCTTGAGACCAGTCAATAGGACTTGTCAGATACCCTATCCTCCACAGGGTGTATCTGCAAATATAAGACGACCTAGAAGATGAACATTTTACCACAGATAACTTACTAATTTTTGTGAATATCCTCTAGATTTCATGGTCTGAAACATTACAAAAAAACTTTTCTAGTGAAAATTCCGCAATGACTTAGTTAAGGATGATTCAAGAACCCTATCTTGCACAGGTTGTATCTCCAAAATTATAAGGCCTCAGGAGATTAAATTTTAACCCAACATTCCTTGATTCGTCTACTAAATATCCTCCAATCCGTTCCTTTTGAAACATTGTAGAAAATAAGTTATAGCGAAAATTCCAAGGTGTCTCATATGTAGCATCAAAACCCCAAGACCTTGAGCTCTGATACCATATGTTAAGAACCAAATATTAATATAGCATAGAAAAACCTCAGAATAAGTACTCAATGCCTTAAAAAAGAGAGAAATTCAGATAATAATCCTCTTCGAGGGGGCAACCTCCTTATGCCCACATAAATGTACAATTCCAAGATGATTCCAAATGAAAATGTCTCCTTGGTATATATAGGAGACTAGGAGGTATAATTACAACTAATGGAATAAAGCTGACATAAATAAAATAACATTACTAATGTAATATGCCCCAATTAAGGGGTAATGGGCCAATATTAGGACTTAACAATGTGCTCGTTTTGGATTTTATGCCCTTGGACCAAATTGGTGTCCTTGTATGGCTTGAGGAGGCAAGTTGCAACTATTGATAAAACTCAAAACGAGACTCAAATGCATGAATCGTCAGTTGCATTGGATATGGAGCACCAAGTTTTAGTTATTGGGGCTCCTACGTTATCATTCCATTAACCGGAAAACAATTTGTTGGAGTATCTCCAACACTAGGATTTTGGTCAATGAGGCATAGTGCAATTTCTAAAGAGGAGGTCGATTTTAAAGAACATTATGTTGGGTCTTTTTGGCTAGTGTATTCATGTGGGCCTTGGCCAAATAGACTTTTGGGAGCTTATTGAAGTCTATTATGAAACTCGATTCGGATTTTATTCCCCTAGACCAAATTGACCACATGTCTCTAAATGGCTTGACGAGGTGAGTTGCAACTCGCGATAAAACTCAAATTGGGACTCAGATGCACAAACTGTCAATTGCATTGGATTAAGACCACTGGGTTTCATCTAGTGGGGCCCCTAAGCTATCATTTCATCGACCGAAAAGCCATTTGTTGGAGTATCTCTGTCACTAGGGTTTTGGTCAACGAGGCATATTACAATTTTTGAAGATAAGCTCGATTCTCAAGAACACTTTGTCCAGAGTTTTTTGCTAGTGTAGTCGCATGGACCTTGGCCAAACATACTTGCGGGAGCTTACATAAATCCATTTTGCTGCTCAGTTTCGATTTTATGCCCCCAGACCAAATTAGCCACATATCCTTGAATGGATTGTGGAGGCAAGTTGCAACTATCAATAAAACTCAAACTAGGAATCAATTGCACATACCGTTAGATGCATTGGATGCAGAGCACTGGGTTTCATATATTAGGGATCTTACGCTATCATTCTTGTTGAAGATTGAAAATGTCAACGAAGTTTCACCCGCAAAGTATTGTTAAAGCCTGTTATTATAAAAACTAAATAATACTAGTAGGTGGGACCCCCTTGAACTATTAGAGAGAAGACATGTTCATTTTTTATGTTGAGATGATGTACGACATATGGTTGATGAAAATTGTGTGGTTATTGGTTATGAATTGAGATTATGAAGGGTTGGTTCCTTTTGTTATTATGGCCTATGTTATTCATTAATGTCATTTCTTATCACACCTGCACACCAAACATGTTAGTGAAAATTGTATGAATGGTAGCTTTGAGAAAGGCAAAGTACTATAACAAATGCAAAAGGGACCTAGTTCTACAATACTACATGCATGAAAATACTTGTTGATTGTTGTTAAACCCTAGATAACAAGTAATGGCTATGAAATTGTGTTTATGGTTGAAGAGTTGGTGGCACTTTTGGGAAAGGCGATAATGCAAATGGTTATACAATGGTTAATGGAATTATGTAACCAATATATATATATATGATATGGAACTTTGGTGGCATATTTGGCAAGATCATAGTGCTAACGGTTATGCGAATTGTTATATGGAACTTGGATTATGCTATGGATTAAGTTAGAAGGGTGGTATGGTCTATTGGTTTTAAATGTGTTGATAGTCTTGATGCATGGGTTGATTAATGGTGTTAATGAAGGGCTCGTCAGCATGTGCTATTGAATTAATGAATCGTGAGTGGAGGCAACGTGAATTTACTGCACATCACCTTTACTCTTCATGTTGGTCGCCACCCTAGTCAGGCTATTGTTCATTCTTTTGTTGGTTTATGCTTTGGAATTTTAGCAGGGTGGAACCGCTCGAACAACTCTCATTTTAAGGAATTCAATTAACATGTATGTCCTTTTTTGGTCATTCTCGACCTCAATCTAGTTATGAAATAGTTACTGGATCAAGTGTATGGGTTTGTCTTTTTCCTAAGCGTTGCAACCGTGTGAAATTTTTTTGTTTGAATCAGAAATGGATGGTCGTGCCTGTAATAGTTTTTGAGTTCATCGAAGTTGTTGGCCTTCCTGGGTGATGGTTCTTTGTTATCACTATTGTTGGTTGAAGGGTTCTTGTTTAAATCTTGGTTGGATATTTATCTCACGCACTATCACTAAGCTAGTCTATGGCTTCTCGGGTTTAATGGTCGAAGTTTTTCTATGTTAGCATGTTTTGTTCACTTCATCATTGGTCAATTGCACCACCAGGGGTCACAAAATAAGGTTCATATTCTTCTTTGTTCCCATATTCACCTCTGTGCTATAATTGTTGACCGAAAAGCATGAGGGTTATGCCCTGCATGCGTTAAATAACCTTGCAGGCCAGGCCAGAACCCTACCTCCCTATTTTGGCCCCTGTCATGAAATTGTTTCATGTCCACAAACAAATCACAACCCTCCTTATGTGTACACCTCTGGCCTTGAAGTTTCATTATTATGAGAAGTTGGCTATGTTCCTCCTGCGATGGCTACTGAGAAAACCATTAACCCTCCAGTCTGGAATCTCATAGGAAGACTATCGAGCCTATCAATTTTATTCAGGCTATTGTGGTCTATTAATTTGAATAAGGACTCACCATGGGTCGTATGGAAGTCATGTTGGTATGGAATTTATCCATTGCCTCTGTGATAATAGTGATAAACCTTACATTTTTAGTTGCACTTCTAAGGTTCACAATCAACTGCCTTATGTAAGAAACTCAATATTTTTAATGGAAGGGCCTCTTCCCCATTTCGATTAGATGTGTGGGCATGCATAGATATCACATCTTGTTTGGTTGGTTGATTTTCCACCATAGTGGAAAATTGTCGGTTGAGATACAATCACTAGTATTTGCACTTAGGAGAATTTGGATGATGGCTGGCATTGGTTACGAATGCTTGGTGTTGTTCACGTATGTCGTGTTCTGTGTATAGTATCTTTCTAAATGGAATATTGGGCATGGTAATTATGGGTTTCCTTGGGGCCGAATGATTATTGGACCGGATAACTATAGAAAGTATCCACTACATCCTTGTGTTTGTTGGTTGAATAAGCCTGAGTGTGAACAACTTGGTCAATCACGGTGTGACTAAATCAAGAAACCTCATATTAAATTGATAACTCATCAAGATATATTGATTTGTATCATGATTGTGTGTTTGTTGTGATAAGTGGAAATGTTGCATCATGGAGTTTTGTTAGCTGCACACTGTGTATAGTATGGATGGCTTGTTTTTATACTCAGGTATATCTACAAAGTTTTAAGTGTGTTATTCACTACAATTGACCACTGGTTGAAGCGACGTGTTTTTGATGAAAGTCGTGTTGGATAGGTGGCGCAGCTCTTAATTCACATTGAATTATTTCATTTTTACAGTGGTAGAACTACCATGCATGTGCAAATTATTCCTACATAACTTGTGTCTAAATAGTGGTTGTTGGTTGTATAATTAATTGTCATTTCAGGCCTGGCAATTGGGTCTTGATTTTTTTGGTTATTGCATATATATGTGAACAATATCATTGCATTCTGATGGGATCTATTGCAGTAGTAGTGACTTCGTTATGATTTGAAAACATGACTTTTGAGTATAGTCATAGACAGAAGAAATTCTTGGCAGTGGTTGATGTTGATGTTTACAGATTGGAATAGGGTATTGTTTGTTGATTTTTTTTAAATGTAGAGTGTGTGAATGAAGGGAAAATAATATCTTACAAATTATGTGGAATACTTATTGTTTTGTGATGGCACTGTGTGAATATTTTATTAACGGACAATGAAAGTACACAATATTGTTTTTTCGATCGTGATGATTGTTGGTTGGTGCATCTATTCTTACTGCAGAATGTTTTATGGATCACTTGATTAATTTCATGAACAATAATTGTTATCTTCCCCTCCCATTATCTGACTTTCTGCTAATTGCAAACCCTTCACATATCCCATACTCATCTTTCACTCCCTGTTCTGAGATTGATTACAGTCAAGGAAATTTCTGTGTTAAAGTAGATGGAAGTGGTGGTGTTTTGGGTGGATTGCAGTGATGCTTTATTGGATTTCTTTATAGTTTATTATTGTTTTCATTGAGAAGTGAACATTTCTTCTCCCCTTTCATTATATCATATTTTTGCTAATTACAAACCCCTCATGTATCCCTAAACCCTTCTCACCCCCCTGCTCATTGATTAACAATAAAAAAATTTGTATGGATTGGATTGCATGAGCCTGATACATTCTGAGCCAAATCTATTTCATATTTTTAAGAGTTGTCATGCATGGTTATTTAAGAGACTAATTGCTAATCGATTATATATGCAGAATGAGTTTTTCCAGTTTGGGAAGCCATGGCTGAGGAAACAAAGGTAGAGGTGACTGGAACCGGGGACCAAGAAGGCCCAGGTTTTCTATACATTTTGACGTTGATTCAGAAGAAATTGGCCAAGTGTTTCATGCCATATTATTTGATTGGATTGGGAAGCAAATAGTTCAACGTAGGCCTGAAAGGATCTTTTCCAAGCCCCACAAGCCCCCAGTATCCATGTACCTCTCCATGTCTCCTTACAACCCAAGGTCCCTAAAAATAATGGATGGCAAGAGATTGTTCACCCGACAGTCTCCCAACATCATGGCTGGACAAAATTGACTTTGCTTGCTCCTCCACTTTTGAACCCCATTTTCCAATCTTCCCCTAACCACTCGCCAGTGCAATCCTCCCATGCTAGCAAGATATTGGAGACTAAATCTCACCATGCATTTCATAAAGGAAAATCCACTGTTGCCTCTTCCTCACCCTCCAATGACTCTCATAAATATGTGTCTTCCCGGATGCATTTGAGGGACGATTGTTCCCACGTGATTAGCAATATAAAGCCTAAAGGATATTCACAAGAAAAGGAAAATTTAGGGAAATTGAGAGGTGACAACAGCAACCAAGGAAAGGTTGCATCACAAACTGGGAAATATGGCTTTTGAGTTTTATGTTATATATTGTTTTATGACAGTTGACTTCATGGATCTTTGGACAATATGTTTTTATTTTGGATATAAGAGTATTATTTTTGAAATAATTTCAAATTTCATGAGCTAAATTGCCAAAAGTAAATATGTTTATGGGAGACACAAGGAGGTTTGTTTGCTTAACTAATGGTTATGTTATGATTTTTATGATTGTTATGAACTAAAGGGAGCCACAAGGGGTCCCACCTACTTGTTATTATTTATTATGACCCTTATTATGATTATTACCTTTCCCACTAACTAAAGTTAGATGAGTCTTTTAAATAACTTAACTAATGAGTTGGTTTAGCTACTTTAACCAATTCTAACTTGTTAAAAGCAAAAGGAAAGGGCGGAACAAGGGGAGGATAGAAGCAAAAGCATGCTAAGGTTTTCTCTTTGAGTTCATGTTGAGATAGTTCAGTTTTCATTCATTCATATATCCATCATAGCCTAATTCTGTTTTGTGATAGGAGGGTCTTATTGTAGACAACAATATTCAGGGATGAATAAAATCATTCATACACTTGTTTTTCAGAGGTGTTAAACTATCTTTGATAGTATGTGTAGACTTGTTTGTTTGTGAATTAATTTTCATGACTGATAAAGGCTATTGTGAAAAGTCAAGTGGGCAAAAATATTTGGCAAGTTGATCCAACTTTTAGAGTTCAATTTTGGTTTTCTGTCAGAGGTCCTTTTGTATGTTCCATCAGGGATGTCTAAGTTTGACTTTGGTCCAAGATTTCTGTATGAGATTTTGTAAAGAAAACGACTCTTTGGTGAATTGGAATGAAATAAAGGATTTCTTTATGTCTCAATTGTCTTGATTATCTTGGTGTCTTTACTTTTGTTCTTATATTTATTTCAACAACTGTTATATTCAAAAAATTACATAAAAAGTGAATTTCCAACAAGATTTTTGTTGATGAAAGACTAGCCTAAGCACTCATAATTAATACTTGTGAGTTAGGATATTATTTTTGTTGTCTATAAACATAGGGTGATATTCCTATCTAATTTGCTTTAGCTGAGTAAAGTCTAAAATTGCTTGAGTAAGATTGATTCATATCTTTTCCTCAAAATTTATTTGGCAACCATACTGGGGAGATCTTCGATATCTCTCTGGTTAATTTTTATACTCAATATTTATCGATACATCTTTCTTTTATGTTATTGATTCTTTGATTGTTTTGATTTTCATGACTATTCCTATTGCAAGGCAGCCCAATCTTGAGCTCGGTCTTGAAGACCATACCAACATTTCTTTGAACATGTTTAACACCATTCTAGACACTGCTAATACCCATGATGAACTTAATCATTCTTGGGCAGCAATCGAATGAGATATTAGTGCTCAAGAATGATTGGAATCTAGATGTAGACAACCTAGAAATCAACAGTAAACCTTTGTTTCTTCATGTTTTGGCCCTATTTCATGTCCTTAGATTATCGTGCTTCTAGAAGAAGAAGAGGCTTGTCACCTGAAATCAATCCCATCTATAAAATAGGAAGAATAAATGTAGTGTTATCTTTCCAACAGAGTGCTCTAAGGAGGACTTTATCTGATTCATCCAACTCTTCTTTCTTTCCCTCACTTATTATCCACAGGATGGAATCTAGTGGTGGCTCTGGTGGCACTGGAAGTGCTCCATATTCTCAATATTCATCGTCATCAGTGATTGGTATGTTATTTAGCCACCATATCCCTATCCAATCTACCACGAATCCCCCCAAAGTCATAAAAAAGTATAGACTTTTTCAGTTCGAAGAAGATGCCACAATCACACCGTGGCATGTGTCCTCTCCTCTTAACTTAGCACCTGCTAGTCACCCACTTCTGAAGTTTAAAGAGAACTTGCCTAAGTTTTTAGGAAATAACACTGTCAGCACAAATGAACACTTAGTGGCATTTTATAATGCTTGTCATAACATAGGGGCTAACGACAATGACACATGCATGCACTTGTTCATCAATTCCTTGGAAGGGAAGGCTGTAGATGAGTTCTTTGACCTTCCTCCCAATATTCTATCTACTTGGGAGGAGTTAATCTACTCATTTAGATCCAATTATGGGAAATCTAAAAGCCCAGCTGAGAAGTTAAGGGAGTACAATAATGTTACCTACAAGGAGGGTGAGACTATCAAGTATTTCAACTTACGTTTCACCAAATTGTACAATCAAATCCCCAAACTTATCTTCTCCTATGACCAATCCGCATTCATGCCATAGGATTGAAGAAAAATCCATTGATAATATTGGTTCCACTCTTCATACCTGTTCAGAGTATGAAGAGCAACTTCAAAGAATTGGTCTTCCCCAGGGACAATCTATTAGATAGACATACATGTCCACTCTCTTGCAACTAGTACAAGATATGAAAAATCATATGATAGCATTCAATCGGAAAGCTATTGTAGCCCCTCTCACCCCTAGATCTTCATCCTCTTTTGCACCCCCTTTTAGAAATCCGGTTGAAAACAATTTTCAGCCTAAGGCTATCCTACCTCGGAGTTGGTGTAACTTTTGCGAGGAACACCACGAAGAAACAACATGTGAGGTAAGGAAGAGTGCCAGAGATAAGATATTTGGTAAGAGACCAGAAGATACTAACACTATCCTAGACTTTGCAGATCCCGAGGATGTCATGGTTATCAATACTAGAAACAAAGCCTATGCTCCCAAGGGAAAATTTGATCCTCCCTGCAGTTCTTCTAGCCTGAGCTCGTCCTCAACCACTGTTGCACCCCAGGTTCCTAAAATTATTGAGAGTCAAGGAATCATGTCCCCTCCTCCCTCTTCCAAATACAACATCTTGAATCAATTGGTCAAAATCAAAGCATACGAAACCCACCTAGACATGGTTGTCGTCCCTGAACAACATATGCATCTGAAACAATTCATGGAAGGAAAATCTTCCATTGTAGCCAATCTTTATAAAGAGGTAAACGAAGGGGATTCTTTTGTAAATAAAGTGGATGTACATAACTTTAGATACCCTATAAAAAAAAACCCTTTTTACATTTCTATAAATATTATGGATAAGATTGCCCATTGTTGCCTCATTGATGGTGTTTTGGGCCCAAGTGTGATGTTGAAGATTATTATGGAAGAGCTAGGCTTGTCTTGTATGAATGAAAATGCCAGAAGCATGCTCTCCTATAACAACCTACAAAAAACAACCATAGGTGAGATTAAAGACGTAACCTTGGTGTTATGCACTCACCCTGAAATAAGGAGAACCCTCAACATTGAGGTGATTGATATGACTGTGAGAAATTATTCAATTATCTTGGGGATATATTGGCAAGCCCTAACAGGTAGATACCTCTCACTTGACAGGACACATCTATCTGTTCCTCGGAATGGTAAGAATATCATATTCCTTAGAGAGGGAAGAATTTCACCCTACATAGAGAATGTTCCACAATCTGGTGTAAACTATATCGAAGAGGACCTAGGAGTGTATTCCATCTTTTATGAAGAAGATAATACTCTTTTGGAACAAATTTATTTAGATGATGATACATGGCATATGCACTTTGATGGTTCATGTTCTAGTGGAGGAAATGGGGCTGGAATTATTTTGGTTTCTCCTGCAGGAAAAATTCATAATTTGTCCTACAGGTTAGAGTTCTCTTGTTCAAACAATGTCTCTAAATTCAAAGCTTTATTATTAGGCATTGAGAACACCCTTAATCTTGGTTGTAGTCACCTCTCAATTTTCAGAAATTCCGAGCTTGTTGTAAAACTGATATGTAAGATATTATCTCCTAGCAATGAGCTCATGGAATGATACTCCCAAACTTTTTGGGCACTTGTCTCGAACCTTCTATCTTCTAACATCACTCATATGAAGAGGGAGTTGAATTCAATGACTAATCAGTTAGCTATGTTTGTAGCCTCTCCTAATCAACAAATTTTGTCTCACATGCCTGGTTGTACTTTTCAGTCTCTATATCATCCATGTATTCCTGAAAATGCAGAAACTTGGCAGGACCTCCCTAACAATGATAGTTTTTGTTCTTTCATTTAGGATGAACCTCTTAAGCCCGAGGAAATTATATCCATGTGTTGTTGGGAAAAACACCCTATGGACTAGCAAATTAGGGTTTGACTTTGCATGCAGATTTGACCGAATAGAAATTAATTTTTTACCTACATCCCAAGATTTAAACCCCTTTTTCTCAGCAAATGCATGGAAAAGGACCACTTATCTTATTATCGGCATTCGATGTAGATCCTCTATTGTGCTTAATTACTTGTTTGCGTTGCTCCGTCCAAAGATGACCTGCACTCAAGACAAACAACAACTATGCATACATGCTACTTCTATACTCAAGGGTTATAAATCAAACATAAACCAATCGAATCATAGACAGCTCATGAATTGGGACGGTAAAATAATTATTTTTATTACATAAAGTGAATCAAGTTACAAAATCTTAGACTGACTGCCACTCCTTGAACCTGATCCTGGGCTCCTCTTCTTTTGTCCTTCAACTGCTTTGCGTTAAATCTCCTTTGGCATGAGGAAAGGCTAAAGGGTTGGGACAATGGATTACGTAAATGGGCAGATTTTCTTCGCTATATTTTTTCCTCTTCCAAATGGTACCCCTACCCCTTCTTTTATAGGCTAGAAGGAGCTAGGTTTTTGGACGAACCCTCGGCCATGCATGGTCGGGAGTTTCAGTTAACTGACCCATAGTTTTTTTTTTCCGTTGGAAACTTTCCTTTTTTCATGCTTTTGTAGGTAAACGCGGGTTGTTGTGAGTCAGCCAGCATGTACACACATGCAGTAATGGGTTAGGGCGCGGGGGCCTTGACACAAGAGGATTTTCAAAGAGTTTTTTAGCAGAGTTTTGGCAAAGAAGGAATATGAGTTGGCCTAATGCCAGGTAAGCATGTGTGGTGCAATTTAGGGTTATAACAGATGCCCCCTAATGTGTGAGGTCAGAAGAGCATCTGATGGCCGAAATACATTACCAATCTTTACTGATGTGTCGAACGATTGAGCCTAAGGATCAAGAACCAGGAGGTGTCGTTTGCAAAATAACAAATGTCTCACCGAGGCGGGCATACCCATGCTCGGGATAAAATAGAACCATGGCTACCAATCGAATACACTGTAGATCCATGCCAAATAACTATAAAGAGTAGCCGTGAATAATACACAATGGAGCTACATCTCAAAATCAAAAAGATATAGAGTATCCATCTTCCAGAATATGATTCAGCCTGATGGCTGGACTTTAGAGCTCAAGAAACAACTTCAAAATATTCCAAAACTCGAGTATGAGTGTAATATGAGTGTATGACTTCACTACCCAGAAGTCTTCGATGACTCGTCGGTCATGGACTTGATAATCTTGATGATCGGACTGAAGGCTTCACTGATTTTGAACAAGGACTTGATTGGACGTTCAGGATGGTTGGGTATGCGGACAAGAGACATATTGCAGAGGGGCCGACTCAGGCTTAGTTACAAAATTCCCTTGGATAATAGCATGACAAGTGATGAGACTCGGGCAACATATGTGTTAATCATAAGTCTACGAAGCAGGAGGCAACGTAAACTCTCCATATGTTTGGAAGAATAACCAAATGGTGGAGGATACAACTCTATATAAAAAGAAAAGATTCCTAAGGGCGTACTACATCCCATAGTTTGATGATCAAGAAGACAGATGTGCTTTATCCAAGGGTGACTCATTATGCTGCCAATAAAGAAAATACTTTTCCCATCCTCTTTTTGGGGTATATTTGATTTTTTTTTGTTCTTTTCGATAATTTTGGAAAAAGAATAAAGGAATATTACATTACAATGGAGGAACAAGTATTGAAAACATACAAGCTCAAGCCACAAGGACAAGACTGATGTTCTGGTAAAATGATACTCGGGAAAAATCCTCTGGTGGCCAAAGGTGTTAAGACGCAGAAGGAAACTGTCACAAGGTTGGTGGATAAGGTATGCAAATGCGATTGATAAAACAAACAATGGTAACATCCTTCGATGTAAGTTTAACAAGCCCAAAGAAGGTAAGCTTGGTGGTTTTTCATATTTAGAGAGTCTGAAAAACATAAAAGGAGACTCCATTGGGGTACCTTTTTCGAGGATAGTCTAGTCGGTTCGAAAAAGGGATAAACTAGCACCGATTAGACGTCGATTCAAAACCATTTTAATGAGTGTGAAAAGGACAAGATCACTCGACTATTTTTTCACTTTTAAGGAGTCTGAAAAAAACTTAATTATGGACTCTATCAGGAATATTCTTCTGGACCAATTTAACGAGTGTGAAAGAATAAGGTCACTCGACGATCTTTTCAATTTTAGGGAGTCTGAAAAGAGGTTAACTATGGAATCCATGGGGGATTCTTTTTCGTAAGTTTATTCCCTCAGGCCCGAAAAAGGGATAAAATTATACCTGAGAGAACTCTTCTAAAGAACGGAAATTCGATAGAGTATACCTTTGTTCGTACAGTTGACCGTTCGGACCGAAAAAGGGGTAAACTATCGCCGGACAGACGTGACTTCAAATTTCATTTTAATGAGCGTGAAAGGCCACAAGAACGCTCAACAATCTTTTCATTTTTAGAGGGTCTGAAAAGGGCTTAAAAGGAGACCCGTTTAAGGAATGTTCTTTTGGACCAATTTAACGAGTGTGAAGAAACAAGGTTAGTCAACAATCTTTTCATCTTTAAGGAGTTTGAAAAGGGCTTAAAGAAGACTCCATAATGGTTACTTTTCTCAGTTAATCCGGATGAGATCGAAAAGCCTAAATACAGTCTTGCCAGATGTTTCTTTTGGATCTCAAAGAGAGATTGAAAAACAACAAAGGTAGCTCATGATTGACACTTTGTGGGTCAATGTCAAGTATCTCTTCATAAGACCAGGCAAAAACGTCGTGGAATTCTTTAAAAAGATCCATGTAAATTTTAATTTCTTCGGGGGAGCAATCCGCTCCGACGAAGACATTCTCCACGATGCCAAGGTTTCGGGAGATGTTGATGGGTATAGTTTCAATGATAGTCACCATATTTCCCTCAGCATAAATTTCCTGTGTAGCTAAGAGATTAATATGACACGACTGATCTCCCGTTATGGTAATGGTGAATTCTCCTGCTTCGATTCGGATTATCTCTGGGAGAAAATATGATCTGTGATGAAGATCTTCCCAAGGTTTGTCCGGACTAGTCATTGCTTCGATTACTTCTTCATCAGAAGGCAAGACTAAGTCTAACGAATCAACGTTAGCAAGAGAACCCTGAGCCCAAATAGGCTCTAGAAGTGGATCTAACTCTTGTGCAGGAGTCGGATCAGGGTTAGCTGAAGCTTGCTGGACTAAAGAGTACGCTACCTCAGCAGACGACAAGGGCATGGACATGCCTGGGTTCCCTGTCTCATCCATCGTGGCTGATGGGGAAGGAAGAATCCAAGGATCCTCAAATTAAGTCGTGCGGAACGATGAAACTTGAAAAATCTCAACCTTATGGTGATTAGATATAAATTTAATATCATCGTGAGGAGGTGGGAAATTGAAGGTACCCATCAAGGATGGGCACAAACCCACTCCTACGTTAATGACACCTGGTTGAGGATTATCAATCATCGGGACCGTGGATGCCCCCAAAGATGGGTCAGGTCTGGAGAAAGATAGTTGATCAATGGTCACTATTCGACCCTCATGTGGAAACAACAAGACTCGGAAAACTGTAGAAACCACAGATTGCATAGCATAAGTCCAACTCTGTCCTAACAAGAGATTATAGTCGAGGGGAGCATTGACTACCTCTACTTCGACACACACAGTTTTCCCTCCTAACTGCACAGGGAAAGAAGGAACGATGCCATGTGGTCGGAATGAATGACTGTCGAAAGCAGTGAGGAGAGTAGGTGATGGAGACAAAACAGGCTGGCCAATGGCCTTCCAGCATGCTAATGACATAACGCATGTCGAGGCACCCTCATCGACCACTGTGTGAAAGATATTTCAAGTAAAAGTTTTCGTGGGATGATCCACTACTATCTGAAATGCTACATGGTAAGGCATATGAGGTTTTAAGTTGGTTGTATCTAACATGATGGTGCCTAGATTACAAGTCTCAGTAGAGCCCAAAGCGGTTAACAAGGCTTTCCTCTGAGCAGGGTAGATTTGGAGGACCTCCAAAGCAGACATCGCACAAGGGGTTTGTGATAAATCCTCCACCACAGAGTAATTCTGGGTGACCCTTGCTTTTGGGTTGTGAGAAGATTTTTTAAATGCACCCTTTGGAATGCGTGTCATTGTTTCTCCCAACATCTTCTCAATCTGTAGAGGAAGAGATGGGAGATCAACTTCTTTACACTTATCAGAAGCGGTTGGTTTACTATAGTCATGCACTCTAGTCGTTATGAAAGCATCACCCCTAACTATATATATGTTTGCAGATGAGGGATTGTTTGGAGGAGGGAAGGTTTCTTGGATGCCCCCTTCTGTGCTTGTAGAGGCTTGAGTTAGATTTTTCCCATGTTGAAAGGGATTAGTCAACACTGCTTGTTGTTGTTGTGTGACAAACTTTTGGGCCTCTGCAAGTCAAGGACAAAGATGGTTCAGGTGGTATTCCACGCACAAGTTGCATGGATACCTCGCCTTCTATTTTTCTGTGTTGTCCCCGCAAGCATTATCAGTGGATTTTTTATCCCCCTTACCCTTCTTTCATTGTTTTTCCTTCCCTTTAGGCTGTTGGGTGGCCTTTGGGTTAGTCGACTGCATGGTGTGTACTTCCAACGTTTGGGTAGGGGGAGCAGCCAAAGCAGTAGTTTGGTTGGCCGTTTTGTGTTGTATAGATAATTTTTCCAACTGTTTTGTCAATTGCCCAATGGGAGTGGTTTGTGCTGAACCAACAATACCATCGACATGTGATCCAACTCTCTGTCTAGTTTTATCCAGTATCGAACGTGGCGCATCTGGAAAGATGTTGTATAATAAACCAGACTGAGAATAGATGAGCTCAAATTGTTGAGCCCTCATGATGGCATCTTCTTCGGAGAAAAATCTGGATGTTGCAACATCTTTGGATAACTGTGGGACCAAAGACTTAAGGAACCACTCAAGCAGAAATTCTGGTGGGACTGGTACTTTGATTAGACTCTTCTGGTGTCTCCACTCTCAGATATGATCAGAGATATGGTCCGTTGTTGTCTGTTCGAAATTGGTGAGCAGCTCTGTGCCAGCGTCGTATCTCACAGGTAACTGGAAATGGTTAAGGAAGGCCATCGCCAGTTCACCAAAATAAGAGTATCTTGAGTGATCGAGCTCGATGTACCATTTCGCGGCACTCCCAATAAGAGTACGTTGAAACAATCGCAACTGTACGGATTCATCTTTCAATGAGTTGGATGAGCACCAAAGATGAAAGGTAGTCACATGATCACCTGGATCTTCATTAGGCTTGGCCTCAAACTTTGGAATGTCCGAAGGAAACTTCGTCGGCATAGGAGGCCAACGTGGATTGTGAAAAATAGGATCATTTAACAACCTTGTCAAATCTGGCAAGTGTAAAGTCACCAGGAATGGTAGTTTGGGTTGTTGTTGATAACATGGGAAAAAGGGTCCTGGAGTTTGACTGGCACCAGGTTGCCAGGAAAATTTTGGTTGCTGGCCTGGATTCTGGTAGAAACCATGGCCCTGACCAACGTAAGGATTTTTCATCTGTGGAGACATCATCGGCTGATTTCCCCAAAAGGACATAGAGTGTTGGGCATGCATTGTATTCAGAGGACTTTGGGAAGGATTACCCCATGCCGGTCCTGCGGGGAGAGGCATAGTAGTTTGTCCGGGGTTCCATTGATTGTTGAAAGAATTACCCCAGAACAATATTCCGGAGGAGGGAATGGATCCTTGTCCTGAATTCCAAGGTCCTGCTATGTGTGCCCCCTGTGCAGGAATAATACCCTGCGCAGGAGTAGATTGTCCAAAAATGGGGTTGCCCCCAGATGGGAAAGTGGCTGACGAGAAAGTGTTGTTACCAAACGTTCCGTTCTAAGAAAACAGTGTTGAACCTACCAACATACTATGCGAATGGGGTCCCTGACTCCCTGCTCCAAATAAACTAGTGTGTGTAGGCTACCCGACGGACTCCTGATGCAGACCACCAAGCGAAGGGGACGAAGGAGGAATATGACCTCCTGTGTAAGGAAAAGCATTAAAAGGGACAGGAGTGCCCCCAAGGTGACCTTGCAAAGGAGTGCTAGAGCTCCCTGCCCCCAGACCCAAAGTTTTTAAATTGGAGTAGGTTAGTATAGGACTTGTTCCCGAACTAGGCATACCGTATGAAAACGGAGGGCCTGTCGCACTAGGTGTGAAGGGGGTTGTGGCCGCCACCATAGACGAGTTCGGTCCACTGTGCGACGTAGTTGCGGATGAGACCATGGTGGCTCGGACCGACAATGGTACGTTAGGAGATGACTCTCCTGTGGTGGCAACTGTGATGGGAATTGACGAATTCCCAGAAGGAGTAACAACATTTGTTTCCATTGTTGTGTGAGGCACTGTCTGACATTCGTGAAATTGGATTGGTACAATAAACGGTGCCAAGATATCAGTGGTTGGGGTTTCAACCGATCCAATAGCAGTTGCTTCAAGGTCCAAAATGGTTGATTCCTTCGGTAGTTGTTCAGGCACAAAGGTTTGTAACCCAGTCGCTTCAAAATACCCTTGTTGGTCTAGCTTCCGCCTTAAAGGTGGCGGGGGTGGCTCCAGTGTAACCGGCGGCATGCCAAGAAGCCTTCGTGACCGGTCGAGCTCGGGATCCTCCATTGTGTGAGAAGATCCAAGACACGCTAAGGTATTCTAAATGTTCAAAAGTAACACACACTAAAAAGAATCCCCTAAGAGATAAGACACGCAATCACTAAACTTATTTGGAAGAACAGTTACAACAACCAATACTAGAGCAACTTACTGGTGCAAGTGAAACTCAAACACGGAATAACCCTCTGGGTATACTCTATAAAGAATGACCCGATATCTATCCTAGGTACCACAGTATACCCTCGCAGGCACCTTTGTATGTCCCTAAAAATATCGGAAACTAGGTTGCCAACGCATGAACAATCACCAGGCAAGTACAGTCGAAAGTCGGGTAGACCACAATGAGCAGGGCATCAAGACTGAAACCTGTCAAGGGTATCGAGAGAAAATGGTCTGGAAGACAACTGAGGACCTCAAACGGATTCGAGACCCATGAAGCCCCGTGGAAAATGTAAACGACAAAATCCCAAAACAAGACCTCTATATGTGTTCTCCACTATGATTGGTCCTGCTTTGGAGGGGTTATCTCTGTTACCTTTCCACACACAACCTTGTGTTTATCCCCTGTGTTATAGGAGGGTCCCAGATAACTTCCATGAAACTAGACTTAGACATTCCCTATATCAGACTCTAATGTTTGGTTTTGAATGGCCTTGAAGAGTTTCCTCTCCAACCTAATCCAAGGCCCTAGTCCTGAACTAGTTTGTGAATGCTACAAACATAAAAGTCTTGTAGATTTTAAAATTAGTGTTTCTTTTATGGCTTTATCTTACGTCAAGGGGTATGAGGGTGAAACTGATGATGTGTAAAAGATGAAAGAAAAAATGAATGAAAAATATGGAAACAAAAAACTTTTACGAAATGCAAAATTTCAACAACTTTTCACAAAGTTTTTTTTTTTTTTTTCTAAGATTTTGGACAGCAAAATCACAGGAATTTCACTTGACTACGAGCTACTTATCATCTAAGTGCACTACAAAAACTTACGAAATAAAATACTTTTCCCTAGCTGATGATGCAAAAACACATTCTTTAACCAAAGAAGAAAATGAAAAGAGTTATTTATTTATTTATTTAAATGCTAGTAAAGCAAGAAAGGGAAAATACCGATAAGGAAAAAACCAAGAAAAACAATTCTGTCTTAAAGCACAGATCGCAAAGAATCAGAGTAAAGAATCACACAATGGCAATTAAAAAACAATGACTCTCACACTTGTCTAAAAACCATAAAAAAAAAAATTATATTTTTCTGTCAACTATTAACTGAGAAAAAGCAGGCTAAGGGTAAGATGAATCCTAAGCTAGTGAATGTTCAAACATAAATTCAAACACCTGAGAGGAATACTTCTTATCAAAGGAGGGGATGACTGCCCCACCCTGAACAAAAAGTAGCCTGTACAAGCATGCTACTATCACTCAAACAACACACGTGCAAACGCGTGCTGACCAGAGACAGAGAGCGTGTACATGTGGGCTGACCTTGTACAAGCCGCGTGTATATCCAAATTCTAAGAAAAAATATGAAAACAGGCAGTCCAGACCAGGAAGAGGCCTCTGGTATTGATAACCAGGATCCCTTGAAGGCTTGGATACTCTTTCTAACAGAAAAAAAAATAATTCAAGGAAAAATAATAGGGCAAAAAAAAGCAATCTGAGATAGGACTGTTAACAAGCAATACTCAGATAGAATTCCAGAAAACCCCCTGAGAATGTGTGATTCTGACAGGGAAGAGGAGGACTGCCTCTAAGGTTCTCTAAACTCCTACATGCTACTGCTATCTCTACAACTAGCATTCAGATGTGGGTTGTCATAGGATAGGGCGCAGGTACACGCGTTCAGGCCTTCTGCAGGCTGTGTGTACCTCTGTGTGTCCCGAAAAATACAGTCAAGCAAAAGTCAGGGAAAGCTGGTATGGAAAACCAGACTCCCTGCTAGCTCAGCCCTTATAGAAAAATAAAAGATAGGCAAAGAAAAAACAAAAAACCTAGTCTTTAAACTACCCAAAAACTTAAATAAATCCAGGAACCCTAAAGAGTATTCTCCCAAGTACGGTCACCAATTCTGTTGTTGGGAAAAACACCCTACGGACTAGCAAATTAGGGTCTGAATTTGCATGCAGATTTGACCGAATAGAAACTACTTTTTTACCTACATCCCAAGATTTAAACCCCTTTTTCTCAGTAAATGCATGGAAAAAGACCACTTACCTTATTACCGGCATTCGATGTAGATCCTCTGTTTTGCTTGATTACTTGTTTGTGCTGCTCCTTCCAAAGATGACCTGCACTCAAGACAAACAACAACTATGCATGCATGCTACTTCTATACTTAAGGGTTATAAATCAAACATAAACCAATCAAATCATAGACAACTCATGAATTGGGACGGGAAAAGCATTTTTTTTATTACATAAAGTGAATCAACTTACAAAAGTTGAGACCGACCACCGCTCCTTGAACCCGATCCTGGGCTCCTCTTCTTTTGTCCTTCAACTACTTTGTGTCAAATCTCCTTTGGCATGAGGAAAGGCTAAAGGTTTGGGACAATGGATTACGTAAATGGGCAGAGTTTCTTTGCTATATTTTTTTCTCTTTCAAATGGTACCCCTACCCCTTCTTTTATAGGCTAGAAGGAGCTAGGGTTTTGGACGAACCCTCAGCTATGCATGGCCGGGAGTTTTAGTTAACTGACCCATAGCTTTTTGTTTCATAAACAACTTTCCTTTTTTCATGCTTTTGTAGGTACACGCGGGTTGTTGTGAGTCAGCTAGCGTGTACACGCGTGCAGTAATGGGTTAGGGCACGTGGGCCTTGACACAAGAGGATTTTCAAAGAGTTGTTCAATAGAGTTTTGGAAAAGAAGGAATATGAGTTGGCCTGATGCCAGGTAAGCATGTGCGGTGCAATTTAGGGTTATAACACCATGGAAAATGACAATATTCCTAAGAGATTGAATCCTCTTGAGGGTTCATCTTCGTCGAGTGATGTAGGTAAGAAAGAAGAGGAGTTACGAAAGAAGGTGGTTGAGACCATATCCATGAATAGTAGAACTCCTGGATCTTCAACGAACATTAAAGTGGGTATCCAAGGTTCTAATAAAGAAGAAATGAGGTCTGTCGAGTTGCTTGGTGGATTTAAAAATGTTTTTTCTTGGTTTAATGTGGGACTTTGTCGTTTTGATCCAGGTCTTGTTCAACATATTATGAAACCAGCTAGGCAAAAACAAGGATTTTTTAACTCTGCACTGAAAGAAACCTTTTGAAAGGAGATGAAAGGTTTCTTAAGGACTGAAATGTTTTCTTTAGTCTGCCCTGAATGGGTTTCCAATTGGGAACCTGCTTCGAAGACCAATAGCAATGTTAGAACTTGCATTAGTCTTTGAAGTTTCAGACAAGCAATTATGAGAAACCCGTTCCCTACTCTTAGTATGGAAATGTTTCTGCAACAAGTTGTAGAGTCACAGTGGGATCCCTTACTTGACAGTTTGGTTGGTTACAGTAAAATCAAAGTAGAAAGGGCAAATTGCCACAAAACCACTCTTATTAGTTGCGATACTATGTCTTACAACTACTTTCCTTTTGTCTTATTTGATGCAAAGACTGTCCTTAAAAGGCCAATACCCACAACTTTTAATGAATTGGTCAGTCTCCATGCTTATCTTGATGATTTAATCGTATGCGTCAAGTGGCTGATAATTACACCAAAGTTTCAAGTGTTGGGTCATTTCCAGATTACTTTTTTCTTGGATACTAACTCAAAAGTTTTAAAGGAATTACAGAGACAATGGTTTTCCTACAACACTAACAGTCCTTGCATGAATTATTGTGAAGGGCTGATGTGAAAAGGTGCTAATGCTGATTGGATTTCAATATACTAGTAGCCTAGTTATGCTTTCTTTTTGTGCTTCTTTTCTATGCTTTACAGTACATTGATTTCTACTTTCTAATTTAAGGTTTTTGGTGTTTTTTTTTTTAATTTTGTCTTTTATTGTTTCTTTTTTAATATCTGCACCTTGACTTTCATCATGTTTTTTCCGATTATTTTGATTATTTTGGTCAAATAGGATGTTGGATCAAATCTTCCAAAGTGGCACTCCTGCAAAGCATTGTTAGTCAATAACAATCAATCTTACAAAGTTGTTTTGATGTCTCCCCTGAAAGGCCCTTGAAATTGTTACATATTTCCACTGTTGTCTTATAAGGAATTGGTTACTCCTAGCTTCTTCTTACCATTTCTTCATCCATTCAGATCTTACGAGAAAGTCTATAAGTTTTTATCCTTGGAGATTAAAAGCATATTCCAGTCAAATGATTATGCATACAGTGGTAAAACCCCTCATACTTAACACTTTTCATGAGTTATTCCCAAATTCCCGATCATCTTTCCATTAAATCCACTCACTTCCCCCTGTTTCATAATCATCTGAGTTATGTCTTCTTGACCTATTGTTCTGGTCCACGAAACCATGAGTCCCGAGTTCTAAATATGTTAAAAAAAAAAATTCCTTGTGGAGTCTCCAGTTTGTTGACGATTGAAAATGTCAATGAAGTTTCACCCGCAAAGTATTTCTAAAGCCTATTATTATAAAAAATAAATAATACTAGTAGGTGGGACCCCCTTGAACTATTGGAGAGAAGACCTGTTCATTTTTTATGTTGAGATGATGTACAACATATGGTTGATGAAAATTGTGTGGTTATTGGTTATGAATTGAGCTTATAAAGGGTTGGTTCCTTCTGTGATTGTGACCTATGCTATTCATTAATTTCATTTCTTATCACACCTACACAACAAACATGTTAGTGAAAATTGTATGAATGACAACTTTGAGAAAGGCAAAGTACTATAACAAATGCAAAAGGGACCTAGTTCTGCAATACCACATGCATGAAAATACTTGATGATTGTTGTTAAACCCTAGCTAACAAGAAATGACTATGAAATTGTGTTTGAATTACATGATTTATATGCATATGGTTGAAGAGTTGGTGGCGCATTTGGGCAAGGCAATAATGCAAATGGTTATACAATGGTTAATGGAAATATGTAACTGATATATATATATACGATATGGAATGTTGGTGGCATATTTGGAAAGATCATAGTGCTAATGGTTATGCGAGTTGTTATATGGAACTTGGATTATGCTATGGCTTAAGTTAGAAGGATGGTATGGTCTATTGGTTTTAAATGTGTTGATATTCTCGATGCATGGGTTGATTAATGGTGTTAATGAAGGGATTGTCGGCATGTACTATTGAATTAATGAATCGTGAGTGGAGGCGGCATGAATTTACTACACGTCACCTTTACTCTTCCCGTTGGTTGCCACCCTAGTCGAGCTATTGTTCATTCTTTTGTTGGTTTATGCTCTAGAATTTTAGCAGGGTGGAACCGCTCGGCCAACTCCCGTTTTAAGGAATTCAATTGGTAGGTATGTCCTCTTTTGGCCATTCTTGACCTCACTTTGGTTATGGAATATTTACTGGCTCAGGTGTATGGGTTTGTGTTTTACCTAAGTGTTGAAACCGTGTGAAATTTTTGTGTTTGATTTAGAAATGGATTGTTCTGCCTGTAATATTTTTTGAGTTCATCGAATTTGTTGGCCTTCTTGCGTGATGGTTCTTCTTATCACTGTTGATGGTTGAAGGGTTCTTGTTTAAATCTTGGATGGATAGTTATCTCACACACTATCACTAAGCCCAATCTCTAGCTTCTCGGGTTTAATGGTCGAAGTTTTTCTACGTTATCATGTTTTTTTCACTTCAACATTGGTCGATTGCACCACCAGGGGTCACGAAATAAGGATCATGTTCTTCTTCATTCCTGTCTTCACCTCTGTGCTGTAATTTTTGACCGAAAAGAATGAGGTTTATACCCTTCATGCGTTAAATAACCTTGTAGGCCAGGACAAAACCCTACCTCCATGTTTTGGCCCTTGTCATGAAATTGTTTCTTGTCCACAAATGAATCACAACCCTCGTTGTGTTCACACCTCTGGCCTCGAATTTTCACTATTATGAGAAGTTGGCTCTATTCCTCCTACGATGGCTACCAAGCAAACCCTTAACCCTCCAGTTTGGAATCTCATAGGAAAACTATCGAGCCTGTCAAGTTGTTGCAGGATATTGTGGTCTATTACTTTGAATAAAGACTCGCCATGGGTCATATGACAATTGTGTTGGTATGAAATTTAGCCACTCCCTCTGTGATAATAGCGATAAACCTTACATTTCCAGTGGCACTTCTAAGGTTGACAGTCAACCGCCTTATGTCAGATAAATCAGTATTTTTAATGGAAGGGCCTCTACCCCATTTCGATTGGATGTGTGGGCATGCGTAGCTATCACATCTTGTTCGGTTGGTTCATTTTCCACCACAATGGAAAATTGTCGGCTGAGATACAATCACAAGTATTTTCTCTTATGAGGATTTGGATGATGGCTGGCATTGGTTACGAATGCTTGGTGTTGTTCACATATGTCACATTTTGTGTATTGTATCTTTCTAAATGGAATATTGGTCATGGTAATTATGGTTTTCCTTGGGGCCGAATGATTATTGGACCAGATAACTATAGAAAGTATCCACTGCATCCTTGTGTTTGTTGGTTGAATAAGCTTGAGTGTGCACAACTTTGTCAATCACGGTGTGACTAAATCAAGCAACCTCATATTAAATCGATAGCTCAGCACGATATACTAAGTTGTATCGTGATTGTGTGTTTGTTGTGATAAGTGGAGATGTTGCACCATGGAGTTTTGTTAGTTGTGCACTATGTATAGTATGGAAGGCTTGTTTTTATACTCGGGGATATCCACAGAGTTTTAAGCATGTTATTCATTAAAATTGACCACTAGTTAAAGTAGCGTGTTGTTTATGACAATAGTTTTGGATAGGCGGCACAGCTCTTAAGTCACATTGAATTATTTCATTTTTACAGTGGCAGAACTACCTTGCCTGTGCAAATTATTCTTGCATAACTTGTGTCTAAATAGTGGTTGTTGGTTGTATAATTAATTGTCATTCCAAGCATGGAAATTGGGTCTTGATTATTTTGGCTACTTCATATATATGTGAACGACATCATTGCATTGTTATGGGCTCTATTCCAGTAGTAGTCACTTCGTTATGATTTGAAAACATGACTTTTGAGTATAGTCGTAGATTGAAGAAATTCTTGGAAGTGGTTGATGTTGATGATTACATATTGGAATAGGGTATTGTTCGTTGATTGTTTTAAAATGCAGAGTCTGTGAATGAAGGGAAAAAAACCTCTTACAATTCATTTGGAATACTTACTATTTTGTGATGGAACTTTGTGAATATTTGATTAACGAATAGTGAAAGTACACAGTATTATTTTTTCGGTCGTCATGATTGTTGGTTGGTGCATCTATTCTTACTACAAAATGTTTTATGGATCACTTGATTAATTTCATGAAAAGTAATCGTGATCTTCCCCTCCCATTATCTCACTTTCCGCTAATTACAAACCTTTCACATATCCCATATTTATATTTCACTCCTTGTTCTGAGATTGATTATAGTCAAGGGAATTTTTGTGTTAAAGTAGATGGAAGTGGCAGTGTTTAGGGTGGATTGTAGTGATGTTTTATTGGCTTGCTTTACAGTTGATTATTGTTGTTATTGAGTAGTGACCATTTATTCTCCCCTTTCATTATATCATATTTTCTCTGATTACAAACTCCTCATGTATCCCTGAACACTTTTCACCCCCCTGCTCGTTGATTAACAGTAAAACAATTTGTATGGATTGGATTGCATGAGCATGACACATTCTGAGCCAAATCTACTTCATATTTTTAAGAGTTTTCATGCATGGTTATTTAAGAGACTACTTTCTAATCGATTACATATGAAGGATGTTTTTTTTCAGTCGGGGAAGCCATGGCTGAGGAAACAGAGGTAGAGGTAACTGGAACCGGGGCCCAAGAAGGCCCATGTTCTCTATACATTTTGTCGTTGATTCAGAAGAGCTAGGCCAAATGTTTCATGCTATATTCTTTGATTGGATTGGGAAGGGAATAGTCTGACCTAGGCCTAAAAGGCCTCCTTTCTAAGCCCCACAGGCCCCCGGTATCCCTGTACCTCCTCATGTCTCCTTACAACCCGAGATCCTTGAAAATGATGGATGGCAGGAGATTGTCCACCCGATAGTCTCCCAACATTGTGGATGGCCCAACTTGACTTTTCCTGCTCCTCCACATTTAAACCCCATTGTCCAAGTTTCCCCTAACCACTCGCTGGTGCAATCCTCCCATGCTAGCAAGATATTGAAGACTGAATCCCACCATGCATTTGATAAAGGAAAATCCATTGTTGCCCCTTCCTCACCCTCCAATGACTCTGATAAATCCGTGTCTTCCCAGATGCCTTTGAGGGACGATTGTTCCCATGTGGTTAGCGAGATAAAGACTAAAGGCTCTTCACAGCCAAAGGCAAATTCAAGGAAATCTAGAGGTGACAACAACAACCAAGGAAGGGTTGCATCACAAACTGGGAAATATGGCTTTTGACTTTTATGTTATATATTGTTTTATGACAGTTGACTTCATGGATCTTTGGACAACATGTTTTTATTTTGGATACATGAGTATTATTTTTGAAATAATTTCAAATTTCATGAGCTAAATTGCCAAAAGTAAATATGTTGATGGGAGACACAAGGAGGTTTGTTTGCTTAACTAATGGCTATGTTATGATTGTTATGATTGTTATGAACTAAAGGGAGCCACAAGGGTTCCCACCTACTAGTTATTATTTATTATGACCCTTATTATGATTATTACCTTTCCCACTAACTAAATTTAGTTGATTCTTTTAAATAACTTAACTAATGAGTTGGTTTAACTACTTTAACCAATTCTAATGTGTTAAAAGAAAAAGGAAAAGGAGAAACAAGGGGAGGATAGAAGCAGAAGCATGCTAAGGTTTTCTCTTTGAGTTCATGTTGAGATAGTTCAGTTTTCATTCATTCATATATTCATCATAGCCTAATTATCTTTTGTGATAGCAGGGTCTTATTGTTGACAACAATATCCAGGGCTGAATCAAATCATGCAGACACTTGTTTTTCAAAGGTGTTGATCTATCTTTGATAGTCTGTGTAGACTTGTCTGTTTGTGTATTAATTTTCATGACTGATAAAAGATATTGTGCAAAGTCGAGTGGGAAACAATATGTGGCAAGATGATCCAACTTTTAGAGTTCAGTTTTGGTTTTCTGCCATAGGTCCTTTTTTATGTTCCATCGGGGATGTCTAAGTTTGAATTTGGTCCAAGATTTCTATATAAGATTTTGTAAAGAAAACAACTCTTTGGTGAATTGGAATGAAATAAAGGATTGATTTATGTCTCAATTGTCTTTATTATCATCTTGGTGTCTTTACTTTTGTTCTTATATTTATTTCAGCAACTGTTATATTCAAAAAATTACATAAAAAGTGAATTTCCAGCAAGCTTTTTGTTGATAAAAGACTAGCCTAAGTACTCGTAATTAATACTTGTGAGCTAGGATATTATTTTTGTTGGATATAAAGATAGGTTGATATTCCCTTCTAATTTGATTTAGCCGAGTAAAGTCTGAAAATGCTTGAGGAAGATTGATTCATATCTTTTCCTCAATAATTATGTCTACCAAAAAATAATTTGTTGGAGTATCTCCAACACCAGGGTTTTGGTCAATGAGGCAAAGTGCAATTTTTGAAGAGGAGGTCAATTTTCAAGAACATTGTGTCGGGTATTTTTGGATGGTGTAGTCATGTGGGCCTTGGTCAAATAGACTTTCGGGAGCTTACGAAAGTCTATTATACTACTCGGTTTGGATTTTATGCCCCGGAACCAAATTGACCACATGTACCTAAATGGCTTGTGAAGGCGAGTTGCAACTCGCGATAAAAATCAAAACAAGACTAAGATGCGGGAACCATTAGTTGAATTGGATTAAGAGCACTGGTTTTCAGCTAGTGGGGTCCCTATGCTATCATTTCTCCACCGAAAAACCATTTGTTGGAGTATCTCTGACACTAGGGTTTTGGTGAATGAGGCATAGTGCAATTTCTGAAGATGAGGTCGATTTTCAAGAACACTCTTTCAAGCATTTTGTTTATAGTGTAGTCGCATGGGCCTTGGCCAAAAAAACTTGCGGGATCTTACAAAACTCCCTTATGCTGCTCAGTTTGGATTTTATGCCCCCAGACCAAATTTTCCACATGTCCTTGAATGACTCGAGGAGGCGAGTTGCAACTATAGATAAAACTAAAACCAGGACTTGGATGCATGAATCACCAGTTACATTGGATCCAGAGCACTGAGTTTCAACTATTGGGGTTCCTACACTATCATTATGTATACTGGAAAACCATTTGTTCGAGTATTCCAACACTAGGGTTTTGGTCAATGAGGCATAGTGCAATTTCTGAAGAGGAGGTCGATTTTCAAGAAACTTGTGTTGGGTGTTTTTGGCTAGTGTATTCATGTGCGCCTTGGCCAAATTGACTCGTGGGAGATTACGAAAGTCCATTATGCTACTCATTTTGGATTTTATGCCCCCATATTAAATTGACCACATGTCCCTAAATGGCTTGAGGAGGTGAGTTGCAACTCACGATAAAACTCAAACTGAGACTTAGATGCACGAACCGTCAGTTGCATTGGATTAAGAGCACTAAGGTTCAACTAGTGGGGCCCCTATGCTATCATTCCATTGATCGAAAAACCATTTGTTGGAGTATCTTCGGTACTAGGGTTTTGGTCAATGAGGGATAGTGCAATTTCTGAAGATGATGTCGATTTTCAAGAACACTTTGTCGAGCATTTTTTTCTAGTGTAGTCGCACGGGCCTTGGCCAAACATACATGTTGGAACTTACAGAAGAACATTATGTTGCTCGGTTTGGATTTTATGTCCTAAGACTAAATTGGCCAGATGTCCTTGAATGGATTGACAAGGCGAGTTGCAACTATCAATCAAACTGAATTCGAGGCTCAGATGCATGAACTGGTAGTTGCATTAGATCTGGAGCACCAAGTTTCAACTATTGGGGCTCCTATGCTATCATTCCATTGACAAGAAAACAATTTGTTGGAGTATCTCCAACACTAGGATTTTGGTCAATGAGGCATAGTGCAATTTCTGAAGAGGAGGTTGATTTTAAAGAACACTGTGTCGGGTCTTTTTGGCTAGTGTAGTCATGTGGGCCTTAGACAAATAGACTTGCAGGAGCTTATGGAAGTCTCTTATGATACTCGGTTTGGATTTTATGGCCCCGAACCAAATTGACCACATGTCCCTAAATGACTTGAGGAGGCGAGTTGCAACTCATGATAAAAATCAAACCAAGACTCAAATGCACAAACCGTCAGTTACATTGGATTAATAGCACTGAGTTTCATATAGTGGGGACCCTAATATATCATTTCGTCGACCGAAAAACCATTTTTTGGAGTATCTTCGTCGCTAGGGTTTTGGTCAATGAGGCATAGTGCAATTTTTGCTCGATTTTCAAGAACACTTTGTCGGGCATTTTTTGCTAGTGTAGTCACATGGGCCTTGGCCAAACATACTTGTGGGAGCTTACGGGACTCCATTATACTACTCGGTTTCAATTTTATGCCCCAGAAAAAATTGGCCACATGTCCTTGATTGGATTGAGGAGGCGAGTTGCAACTATTGATAAAACTCAAACCTGGAATCAGTTGCACGTACCAACAGTTGCATTGGATCTATAGCACCGGGTTTCAACTATTAGGGCTCTTACGCTATCATTTTTTCTACCAAAAAATCATTTGTTGGAGTATCTTCAACACTAGGGTTTTGGTCAATGAGGCATATTGCAATTTCTGAAGAGAAGGTCAATTTTCAAGAACATTGTGTCGGGTCTTTTTGGATAGTGTAGTCGTGTGGGCCCTGGTTAAACATACTTACGGGATCTTACAGAATTTTTATATGCTACTAGGTCGATTTTCAAGTCTGTTATGCTATTGTGTCAAATTTCAAGTCCGTTCAACTAGTGGGGACCCTACGTTATCATTTGGTCGACCGAAAAACCATTTGTTGGAGTATCTCATGCACTAGGGTTTTGGTCAATGAGGCATAGTTCAATTTCTGAATATGAGGTTGATTTTGAAGAACACTCTATCGAGCATTTGTTTCTAGTGTAGTCGCATGGGCTATGGCCAAACAAACTTTTGGGAGCTTGGGAAACTCTATTATGCTGCTCGGTTTGGATTTTATGCCCCAGAACGAAATTGGCCACATGTCCTTGAATGGATTGAGGAGGCGAGTTGCAACTATCGATAAAAATCAAACCGGGCCTTGGATGCATGAACCCTCAACTACATTGGATCCAGAGCACCGATTTTCAGTTATTGGGGCTCCTACGCTATCATTCTATCAACTGCAAAACCATTTCAAAACCATTTGTTGGCGTATCTCCAACACTAGGGTTTTGGTCAATGAGGCATAGTGCAATTTCTAAAGAGGAGGTCAATTTTCAAGAATAATTTGTTGGATATTTTTTTCTATTGTAGTCGTGTGGACCTTAGCCAAACATACTTGTGGAAGCTTACGTAAATCCGTTATGCTACTCGGTTTGGATTTTATTCCCATGGACCAAATTGACCACATGTCCCTAAATGGCTTGTGGAGGCGAGTTGCAACTCGTGATAAAACTCAAATCGGGACTCAGATGCATGAACTATCAGTTGCATTGGATTAAGAGAACCAATTTTCATCTAGTGGGGCCCCTACATTATCATTTTGTCGACTGAAAAACCATTTGTTGGAGTACCTTCAGAACTAGGGTTTTGGTCAATGAAGCATAGTGTAATTTCTGAAGATGAGGTCGATTTTCAAGAACACTCTGTCGAGCATTTTTGATATGGTATTGGTATTGGTATTGGTATGGTATGGTATTGTATTGGTATGGTATGGTATGGTATTGGTATTGGTATGAATATCATTTCAAATGCATACCATTGTGGTATGCAATGGTATTGGTATGGAATGGTATTGATATTGGTATGCAATGGTATGGTATTGGTATTGGTATTGGCAATGGTATTGGTATGGCATGGTATGGTATTGGAAATGGTATTGGTATGCATATCATTGTCAATGCATACCATTTCCATTGAATGGTATGCAATGGTATTGGTATTGGTATGCAATGCTATGTTATTTCTATGGTATTGGTTTTGGTATTGTTATTGGTATTCAATGGTATGGTATTGGTATGGTATTGGTATTGGTATGTTATGGTATGGTATTGGTATGGAATTAGTATTGGTATTGGTATTAGTATGGTATTGGTATTCTATGTAAATTATCTTCATCTCATGTTTTTCTTATGCTAAATCTATCTCAATTGTTGAAACAAAATTCATTACATGGTCTATTTTTTAGGGTCTGGCAGTTAATTGTTTCAGTGTTCTTGTAGGTGAATTCGCATTACAGTGCTCACTTACCCTCTACCTTTGTTTTCCTCAATCATCACATGTTGGCCCTTAGTTATGGAGGAAAGTGAAGATTAATGAGGAAAAGGCAAAACGTGAACTGCGCGGAAGACACAGTGATTGTTACTGGGTCGAAGTGAGCATAAGAGAAGAAAAGATGGAGAGAAGTAAGAGAAAGAAAGATACTGGACGAAGAGATCAAGGATGACATATCAACAAGGAAGACGGATCGTGGACAACTCAACAAGAGAAAAAATCCACCATTGGATTCTTTGGAGAACCATGCGAGAAGGAAGGAAAGATAGGCTAGCGAAGCCCTAAAAACGTGGGTCAAGTTGACCTTGGGTTTTGGTATCTAGGGTTTTGACACTTAGTTTTTAACCTAAGGGTGTCTGAGAGATATTGTAATGTATAAATAGAGGTCTAGGGGACCTAGGATGGGTTGTTGTTGTTATTATTGTGGTTGTCATTGTTATTGTGTGATCGAGCGAGTAATATTATGTGAGAAAGAAGTGTTGAGTACGAGAGCCTTCTGGTATTGTAAGATATTTAGCTGGGTGCGAAGATCAACCCTACAGCTGAGTGTGTAGGAAGGGGAGAGATAGAGAGGAGAAGAAATAAGATCTGCTAGCTGAGAGCATAGACAAGAACTGTATGCTTCATCTTAATATATTATAAAGCACGGTTATGTGGACGTAGCCCTAGAGAGAGGGTGAACCATGTATATCTTGTGTTGTGTGTGAGATTAGTGCTCTGTCCTTTGCCATTTGATATACTGTGTTAGATCTGATAGATAGATGTGCCGAGTAGATCTGAGTTAGTAAGTGATATATAAATGTTGTATTGTTCTTGTATTGGATCCACTTGATATCCCCTTTGGTTGTAGACATTTCTATCCTGCAACCCCCCCATAGCTAATTTGGGTGAGACTGCATCTGCTTCATAGGTGTTGCCGAAAGGGCCAGTAGTTAGGGATTTTTGTTGCGCTCTTGGAGCTGAACCCTGGGTCTTCCCCTGTGCCAACAAATGGTTCCATTTTTGAGACAAGAATATTCTTAAGGGAATGTCAAGGTGGTTTCCATCGAAGACAGAGATTCAGAAGTGGATAGAAGATCAAGAAAAGGACTTCATTGAAGCCCAGAAAAAGAACCCTAATATTAGTACAGAGGATTGGTTAGGAAGATATATCTTTACTGATATACACAAAATTTTCTTTGGAGGAATCCTTCAGGATCTATATGAGTGGCTAGTTAGGTTAGCAGATACCCAGTTTGAGATTAGATCTAGGCCACCTGTGGTTTGGACGTCGACATTGATTAAGAAGGTCAAGAGATTTGATAACACCGTGTCAAGAGAAATAGATCACTGGTTTGATAGTACCATTGGAGGGTACATAACTGAGTTTGTTGTTGACAGAGTAGAGTCATATAGCCAACCCGAGAGATATTTCTTCAAGGGACCCAGAGGAAAATTTTTACATTTTCTGAAGTTGAGGATCAAGATGTTATTACATGAGAGGAATATCTTGAAGATACATTAGTTGGATGGATTCGAAAAGGATAATGTTCAAGAATTTGTACAGGGACAACGACACAGAGGCTGGACATACGCACAATGGGAGAGTGTTCAGAGAAGTTCATCTTTTGAACCTGTTTAAAAAGAACTACAGGGATGAGGGTTTCTACAGTGGAGAAGAGGCATATCTGACAGATGAAGAGCATTCAAAATCCTCTAGGACAGAGGAACCTCGCCAAGAATAACCAAAATCTTCAAGAACTGCGTCGACTATCGAAGTAAGTACTATTAATCCTATTTTTGTTTCAGCAACATTAAACAATAAGAGTAATCAGAGTCACCAGAGCGCTCAGAGCACTATCACTAGTAGTCCGCCACATACTTAGTCCACAAACCTAGGAATATCTATGGAAGACAAGATGAGGTTACCCACCTTTAGAGGAGATGAATCTGAAGACCCTGAAAAACACTAGTTTCTCTATGAAGTTGTGTGGATTATTAAGAATATCATTGACGAAGCTATCAAACGAGCTCAGTTCATTACTACCCCAAGAGATCACGCACTGAGATGGTACATGAAATTTTTCCAAGGAGCTACACCTAAACCGTTGAATGCCATTAAGACTTCGCTAATTGTTGAATTCAAGAAACCTAAGTTAGAATCACAGTGCATTATAGAACTAAAAGAAATCAAGCAGAGAATAGTTGAACCATTATGGGAATTTGATCAGAGATTTAATACCTTGACATTCCATCTGAGTTTTCAAATCCCATATGAGAATAAAAAGGAATTGTTCATTGCTTCCCTCTTACCACACATCAAAGTTCCTTTGATGCAACATGAGATTGCTTCGTAGGCTGAGGTGCTTGATATTGCCATGAAGTTAGAAACAACCCCTATGGGAGAATTCAGCTCAGGTATGAGTCAAATATTGAGTCAGCTAAGTATTTTGTCTTTGCAAGTCGAAGATATGAAGAAAGACAAGGGAAAAGACAAAAGAGAAGACATATGGTGTGTTATATGAAAATCAGAAGGCCATGACAAGGAGCACTATCCCCTATTCCATGAATACTTGGAATCTGGAGCTCTGAGCCCCTTGAAGCAAGTCACCCTACCTTGGTGCGAGGTATGCAGAAATAGACATCGCCCGGGTGAGTAATACTACATGAAAAAATATGTTCAAACACCCACAAATTTGTATTTCACATTCTGTAAGTCCATGGGACATGATGATAGTGATTTTAGGTATTACGATATCATGCATGAAAGTTCAATGGATATATACAAAATTCAAGGTGAAGTACAGTAAGAAGGAAACACTATGCAGTATAACTCCCCTAGGAGAGGAAACTTCAACCCTCATGGTGGATTCCGAGGAAGAGGAAGAGGAGGAGCTATGGGTCGAGGTCGAGGACAGATAATTTGGTATAACTGCACACAGTGAGGACACTTGGAAAGGGACTGTCAGAACCCTTGTACCACTTGCAGCTATTGCAACTCCTTCAAGTATGTTATCAAGGAATGTCCAACATTGCTGGCTAAACTTCAGGAGAGACAAGGACTTCAGCAGAACCCGCAGATACATCTAATCAAAGAAGAACCTCATGGAGCATATCCTAGAGTCGTTGTTATCACTATATGAGGCATTTTTATAGGAGAAGACATAATGACCCAAGGAAAGACTGTAGAAGAATCAAGAGTCGGGAAAGTTGCAAAGAAGACACAAACTTTTGATGCAAAGAAAGAAAAACAAATGTTTGAGGAGGCAAGATGATAATTCAGGGGATACCAAGGCTCTTCATCGAAGACACAACCAAAATTAAGAGAATGTTTAATGCCTCTAGCATTTGATCAGTCTTCTTCACCCAGAGATGGAAAAGAGACAATTAAACTTGTCGATTTCTTGTATACGTTTATAGAGCTGATTAAAGATGAGAAATTTATACAAGAACTGCAAAATTTGATCAGACAGTATGAGATAGGAAGGGTAGATCCTTTAGTGAATAAATTAGTACACCAACTATCCAAGAAGAGAAGGAAAAATAAGGAGCTAAACCTGAAAGCTTGGATTGAAGAGTATGATATAGACTATGTGGTCCTTGACTTAGGGTCGGAGGTCAATGTCATGATGAGGAAAACCTGGGCACTGATGGGAAAACCTAAGTTGATATATTCCCCTATCATGCTTAGGATGGATAATCAACAGGAAGTAAGCCCATTTGGAATATTGGAACATGTCCCTGTGGACATCGACGGAGTGAGGATGTTTGCAGACTTCGAGGTAATTGAGATAGTTGATGATAGTTGTCCTTACCTCGAACTATTAGGAATTTATTGGTCTTTCAATAATTCCACTCTGGTTGATTTAAAGAAAATACGAATGAAGTTTGAAGGAGATGGCCTTAGGATCATTTCACCTTTAGATCTCGATGAAGTTCAGTGATACACAGAGCCCATCAGAGAATAAAACCACGCATATGAACTGGAAAAACATATACAAATTAACAGCCAAACAACAGGATTACATTAATCCAACGACGGATGGAAATTTGAGCTGGCGAAATGAAAGCACATGTTCATCAGAGTTAGAAGAAGCACTGGAGAACTGGAATAACAAAATGTATGAAGTATCTACAAGGAGATGCGCTAGATTAACCAGAGAAGTACGCTGGATTGGCACAATGGTAAGTAACTTACCCACCTTTGATGGTCTGAATCCTTTAGAAACCTTCTTGTTGGACTTTGAATAAAGTGTACCACTACAACAACGCTTGTTGGAAATGGATGAGGCCTTGAAAGCCACACCAAAAATATGGTGGGGGACATACAAAAACAACACTACAGAATGGGTACAATGTCGTACTCTGATGACAGCACGGTTCTCGACACAAGTAGAAAGCTGAGAAGTTTGGTACATAGGTCGAAGTTGTCTGAAGGACCATGTGCGAAGTTGCGAGGAAGCCTGGGGTAACATTCCTTAAGAAAATAGGGTGCACAAATTCCTAAACACGTTGGACACTACCCCTATCAACTGGTACCTTCAAGCAGAGCTGCGCCTTATCACTGCAGATTGGGAAGGTATGACTCAAAACTTTGTCACTACCTTTTTATTCGAAAACCAATATCCTTCAGTAAATCAAGAATTACATATTGTAAGATAGAAATGATTTAAGGAGGCATCTAGCCTCCATTTACAACAAGAAGAGGATGAATGGACTGCGCCCCTCTAGAAACTGCAAGGCTATTACAACATCAATGTTGATGAAGACGATGATCCTAGGAAGGTGAACATTGTAGAAACAAAAGGCCAAAGAGATGTGGAAGGACCAGGAGTTGAGCTACCATTTATTGGACAACCGATCAAGATCAATAAAGTCAATATTGGAACAGAGAAAACACTGAAGGTTGCAAATGTTGGAGATTATTGGGATGTTGTCACTATTGACAAGATCACAGAGTTACTGCATGAATATCAAGACTTGTTTTTGACCAAGTTACTTGATATGAAGGGAGCTAAAGGGCCTATGGGAGAGATGAGGATCCCTTTGAAACTAGATGCAAGACCAGTCAAATAGAGACCCTACAGATTGAACCCTAAATATAAGAAGAAAGTGAATATTGAGCTCGACAGAATGCTGGAAGCAGGGATTATAGAACCTGTCAAAGAATCAGAATGGATTATCCCTATGGTGGTACAAGAAAAGAAGACAGGAGATATTAGGATCTGCATATATCTTAGGAAGATAAATGATGTCTTTTTACATGACCCCTTCCCTACGCCATTCACCGACTGAGTGTTAGATAATGTAGGAGGCTAGGAGGTATATTCTTTTACAGATGGATTTTCAGGATACCATCAGATCCAAATTGCCAAGGAAGATCGCCATAAGACCACATTTGCAAAAAAATGGGGATCCTACCAATATGTAGTGATGTCGTTTGGATTAAACAATGCCCCAACCATATTTTCTAGGGTGGTGGTCGAAGCATTCAAGGAGTCTCTGCATACGTTTCTAGAAGCATAATTTGATGATTGGACATTTTTTTAGTTTATTGAAAACTCATATTGAATTTTTAAGGTTAATGTTGGACAAGTGAAGGCAATGTTAGATTGCCTTAAACCTGAAGAAATGCATTTTCTTTTCACCATTTGGAGTGTTTTTAGATCATATTGTATGCAAGCAGGGATTGTTGGTAGATCCATCTAAAATTTCCATCATATTTATTTACCCCCTCCTACTTCAGTCAAACAGTTGTGCACTACACTGGGACACAATGGGTATTACAGGAAGTTAATTAAAGGCTATGCCCATATTACAGCACCCATGGAGAAGCTTTTGAAGAAATACTATCAATTTCACTGGATAGAAGAATGCCAACAGAGCTTCGACACACTGAAACATAAAATGGTTACTGTGCCTATTCTGGTTTTCCCAGATTGGAGCAAGGAATTTCATGTGCATGTCGATGCATCTTCCATTGCATTAGGAGCTGTGTTAGCACAACCAGAAACAAGATATATTGACCATCTGTTAGCTTTTGCTAGAAGGAAACTATCCACAACAAAGATCAATTACACCACTACTGAAAGAGAAGGGTTAGCCATGGTGTATGCGCTACAAAAGTTCTATCACTACTTGTTGGGAGGACACTTTAAAATGTTTACTCATCACTCTGCACTGAAATACATAGTCAACAAGCCATTGTTGGGGGGGAGAATATGCAGATGGCTTCTGCTATTTCAGGAATATGAATTTGAGATCATGGTTAAGCTAGTAAGAATGAATAAAGGTCTTGACCACTTGTCGAGGTTGGAACATGGAGAAGAGCCTACTAGTTTGGAGGATACACTATCAGATGCACAGTTTCTATCCATAAGAAATATTGATGACCACTTTGTAGAAATAGTCCAGTTCCTGTCAACATGAATGACACCTAGTGAATATAAAATCACCTAGAAGAAACAACTAGTAGTGCGCGTTGTAGACTTTTCACTTATAGATGGAAAACTATACAAGATGGGACCTGATGAGATAATGAGGAGGTGTGTTATGGAAGAAGAGCGACTGTTGATCCTCACCGAAGCTCATGAAGGCATTGCAGGGGGACACTATGCAGGGAAAGCAACTGCACAGAAGGTTCTTAGAGCTAGCCTTTGGTGGCCTACCCTACACAGAGATGCTAAGGACTATTACAGATCCTATGATGTATGTCAAAGAGTTGGGAAGCCATCCAGAAGAGATGAAATTCCATTAGCACCATAACTGACCCTACAAGCATTTGAAAAATGGGCCATTGACTTTGTGGGACCTATTAACCCACCAGGGAAGCACACAAGAGCAAGGTACATAATCACTGGAACAGAGTACTTGACCAGATGGGTCGAAGAAAGAGCAGTTAAGGACTGTTGTGCCACTACATTTGCGTGATTCATATTTGATGACATCATAACCAAGTTTGGATGCCCAAAGATCCTTATGAGTGATCAAGGCACACATTTCATCAATAAAACCGTTGAAGCCTTGACTGAGGAATTTACAGTCCATCATCAGAAGAGCACGCCTTACCATCCACAAGAAAATGGGACAGTTGAAGCATTCAACAAAATCTTGGAGACAGTGCTAACGAATATTTGCAGTGTTAATAGAGATGACTTGGATTTAAGAGTACCAACAGTACTTTACGCCTATAGAACCACTTGCAAGAAACTAACAATGTAGACCCCCTTTAAGTTGGTGTATGGTCTTGAAGCCATTGTACCAATGGAATATTTGGTACCCAGCTTAAGAATTGTTGCCTTTACAGATATGGATGACACTGGCGCTGTTCGAGAGAGGCTTGCACATTTGGTCGAACTAGAAGAAGATAGATTTATTGTAGGATTTCACCAGCAGGTTCAGAAGGAAAGAGAGAAGGCCTACCATGACAAACATATCAAGAAGAAGGTATTTAAGAAAGGTGATCTGGTTCTGGTATATGACAGTAAGTTGATGAAGCATCCTGGGAAGTTAAAAACGCATTGGCTCGGGCCATATGAGGTTTCCTATGTTACAGAAGGAGGAGTTGCGCAGTTGAATACTTTGAGTGGAGAATGGAAGGAAGGTTTGGTGAATGGGAGCCAGTTGAAATTTTATTATGACAACCTATTTCCTCACAACTCTTAGTAAAAGCATGAGGAAAAGGGTCTAGGTACCAGGTGCAGTTGAAATTGGGTACCAGACACAAAATATATTCTGCACATGGAAGGAAGGGAGGACTAGAACTAAAAGAAAAGGTTGCCCTGCACAGTCTGAAGTTGAAGTAAAACAAGAAGTTGAGATATGAAGTGCCTCGGGATGAGTCACAGGTGAGTGTTGGGGGCCTGTTGGCCCTTGGTTATGTAAGCAAGTGAATATTAAGGAGGAAAAGGCAAAATGCACACTGGGCGGAAGACACAGTGATTGTTACTAGGTCAAAGTGAGAAAAAGAGAAGAAAAGATGGAGCGAAGTAAGCAAAAGAAAGATATTGGATGAAGAGATTGAGAATGACAAATCAACAAGGATGACGGTTCGTGGAAAACTCAGTAAGAGGAAAAATCCATCATTGGATGCTTTGGAGCACCGTGTGAGAAGGAAGGAAAGACAGGTTGGTGAAGCCTTGAAAACGCAGGTCAAGTTGACCTAGGGTTTTAGACACCTAAGTTTTTGGTATCTAGGGTTTTGACACTTAGGTTTTAACCTAAGGGTGTCCGAGAGATATTGTAATGTATAAATGGAGTTCTAAAATATCTGGGATGGGTTGTTGTTGTTGTTGGTATTATTATTGTGGTTGTCATTGTTATTGTGTGATGGAGCTAGTAATATTATGTGAGAAAGAAGTGATGAGTACAAGATCCTTCTGGTATTGTAATACCTTCAGCTGGGTGTCAAGATCAACCCTGTAGTTAGGTGTGCAAGGAGGGGAGAGATAGAGAGGAGAAGAAACAAGATCTACTAGCTGAGATCATAGACAAGAATTGTATGCTTCATCTTAATATATTATAAAGAACAGTTTTGTGGACGTATCCCTAGAGAGAGGGTGAACCACGTATATCATGTGTTGTGTCTGTGATTGGTGCTCTGTCCTTTTCCATTTGATAAACTTTTGTTTGCATTACTGTGTTAGATCTGATAGATAGTTGTGCGGAGTAGATCTGAGCTAGTAAGTGATATATAAATGTTGTATTGTTCTTGTATTGGATCCACTTGATATCCCCTTTGGTTGTAGACATCTCTGTCCTGCAACCCCCCCATAGCTACTTCAGGTGAGACTGCATCTGCTTCACAGGTGTTGTCAAAAGGGCCAGTATTTAGGGCTTGTTGGTGCACTCTTGGAGCTGAACCCTGGGTGTGCCCCTGTGCCAACATTACACTACAAGAAGAATGTCATGTTTAATATTTCTTCATTCTTGAGGTGCATCATGAGTTTGACAAAGTAGTGAAACACCATGTTTTACCTCCCCACGTAATGATGATCATTATAACATCATTTGTGGGGAACTTATACATGTAACTAAGATTCACTAGACATTATTAACATTGCACATGTGCACAAGGAGGTAGTTTTAGGGAGTACTTATTTGCCTAGTGACTATCCCCTCATGTAATGGTGACCTACACTACTAGGTCCTTTTTATCCACCACTTATCCCTTATCTCTTAATGAGCTTATTTCTTACCTTTATGGTTTGGTGTTTCTTGTTATAAAAAAGAGGATCACATAGCAATAATATAAAACAAATGAAAAAATAAAACAGATGCCCATTTATTCCATATTCATTGAACTCATCGGGTACATACATCACACAATAGGAGTAAATAAGGTTGTACAGGTATTACTAGTCCATGTTATTAGATCATATGAGTATCAATTAAATTAAAATCATTCATGCAATGGTTGTATAACCTCTACTTCCAAATTACATTGGTTCCAGTAGTAGGTTTACTGTTGAATAGGCATGAATATGGGAAAGTAATACAACTAGTAACATGTAATGGCAATTTATTAGAGAAACAAGGCAATCCCCTTCCCCATATTCATTGATGCCATTGCCTCAATAAGATTGGTATAATACATGTAATAAGTCATTTAGTCTTAATATTCATATTGTATCTTCCTAATAATGATACCACTCTAATCATACAAAGGCTTCATAGTGAGCTCGATAACATGTAGATACGAGTTATGATTTGAGTGTCATATCACGTAGTTTCCATAACAAGAGCTTAGTATGATTCCATTCATTGTGTTATTTAGTGATGTTTGGTATAGGCTAAGAATAGAAAGAAAAATGGTAACAAGAAGGTGTGAGGAGGCTTCCTAGAGTAGTGTGCCCTTGGTCAAAGTCATAGGAAAATTGTAGTTAGAGTTAGGGAAAAATAGAAACAAATAATGCCTTTTTATTTTTTTGTTCACAAGATCAGCATATATGATAAAAGAAATAAACAGATCTAAATTAAAATAACTATAATTGATGGCTATATAAACTTATATGCTTAAAGGAGCAATCACACTTGATCTGATGACCTAGTCGACAGTGCAGTTGGAATGGTTGGCCCTACGTGTTTCTCTTCAGCTGTATGGACCTCTGTTAGTCTTAAGCTTCCCTCAATCAATGAAGAAAGATCTTAAATTACCTGCCAAAATCATTCAACCTCCATAAATATGTAAAAAATCAATACAAGTAATATTTGTAGTGCATTGACTAAAACCCAAAATACACGCTCTCAAAGATTTAGGGGGATTTGCAACTTTTAGGGCTTCTTCATGCTCCCAACTCCCACCTTCCCAAACCATCTCTTACTCCCTAGGTACACGTTGATCACCTCATCCCTGTAGCTCTGTCTGCCTCAAAGAATCGAAATAGAAGGGGGGTTGAAATCCCCCTCTTACCATAAGCCCGCCGCTAAATATCCAAAGAACTTGCAGGTGCATAGACCGACCTTTGAGCCTCCATTGCACCTACGAGACCAGTTTCTGGAGGAAGATATGGAAATATGCAAAGACACGAATACAGATGTTGATGCCTCACATAAAAAGTACTCTCAATCCTAGATACCAGGAAAATGTATCCCCCAAGCCCCGGTTGCGCCCAGATACGTCATCAAAACCACTAGGATAGGGGAACACACACAGTTCATGAGAGACCATTCCCTCATACAAAAATTTCTAAGTCTCTAGCCCTTAGAAAAGGACCTAACTCCGTGGATCAAGGTGTGGTGGAACCCCAAGGGATACTACGAGCTCTAGCTGAGCTCCAAAGGTTTCTTCACAGTAATATTATACAACCTAGAAGACAAGGACAGGATCTTTGAAGGGGGACCATATTTCTACAATCCAGCTGGCCTCTACCTCCACTTCTGGATAGACCGCTTCTTCCCATAAAAGGAGAACTTCACATACACACTGGTATGGATTCACCTCTATTCCCTACCTCAAGAGTTCTGGTTAGAATAAATTTTACCAGGCATAGGCAATACCCTAGGTATATATGTCAAATATTCTGAAGCCACTAAACAGAGAAAATACACCTCTTATGCAAGGATCTATGTATATATGAACATCTCCAAAGCTTTTCTAGGCACAATTACCTTAGAATACCAGGACAAGGAATGGGCCCAAACCATAGACTATGAACACATTCCTTTCAGATGTCAAAAATTCCACGAACATGGGAAAATTTTTAGATTATTCCCCCTCAACATCCCCCCAAAAAGGAAAGCTAAAGAGAAAACAAAGGAAGGATTCACCCAGGTGAAAAATCGAAGGAAACAAGCACAGAAGAATCCCACCACCAACAATGGAAAAAATAAACCAAATATCAATTCCTGTGAAGCCCTCAATCGCCTTCTAGAAGCAGAAGAAGTGGAAAATCCCCATAGGACCGCGGGGACAGATCCCACCAAGCACAAGGAAGACCAACCACACCAAACCCCAACAAATCAAACAGATCCATAGACGCACCAAGGAACAGGGAAGGAACCAGAAAGAGAGGAAGATACAATCATGGAAATGGATGAGCAAGACCCAATAGAAATCGACCTAGACAGGTTATAAGAAGCACTCAATAAGAAGGATCTTCAAACCCTACCAGAGGACCAACTCAGGAAATTTCACAAAGTTTTTATGGACTCATCAGCAGGGGCTAGATCAAGGTTGGGAATCCACATAGACCCAAACCAATATCTAGGAAAAAATCCAAAAGAAAAAAAGTGACAAGGAAGAAAATCGGCTCATCGACTAATAAAGGAAGCAAGAAACTATATGATCAACTTGGGACAGATTCACAAGCTCTCAGGGAGCTCCTTTTCCCACCCACCTAACTGTTAATTATGAATATCCTCACATGTAATATCAGAGGTCTAAATGGAATATCCAAGAAAATGATACTCTGAAAATGTATCAAAATGGAATACCCCGATATACTCCTGATACAAGAGACAAAATTTGCAGGGAAAACTGCAGAATACATCCTCAAAAGATGTTGGCGCAACTCTGACTCCTATCAAATGGACTCAAAAGGGGCTTCAGGGGGCCTAGACATCCTTTGTAACCCTACCATAGTCATCCTAGATCAAGGCTTCTCCACTTCAAATACCATCAAAATTCACTATAGAGCCATAGGTTTGGAAAAGGAGGGAATGATCATGAATTCCTATGGACCGCAAAACAGCCAGGACAAAGACCTCTTTCTTCAGAGCCTGGCCTACTTAGGTTCTCTAGCTGAGGGAAAAATATGGATAATAAGGAGTGACTTCAATATGATTCTCACACTGGAGGAGAAAAGAGGGGGAAAAAAACACCTGGAGCAGGACGACGTAAAATTTCAGGAACTCCTAGAGAACCTCAGACTGGTTGATATAGAGAACAACAATGGTACCTACACCTGGACCAACAAAAGATCAAGTCACTAACAAATATCATGCATGCTAGATCGCTTTCTCATCTCAGAAACTCTCCTCGTGGAATGTGCCCTAATTGATTCCAACATCCTCTCGAACGTCGGCTCGGATCACTTTCCGGTTCAACTATGGGTTGACATTATTGCCACCCCCAAGTTAAAACCCTTCATATTTGAAAAATTCTGGCTTACCCATCCAGACTTCTAGGAACTTTCCAATCACTGGTGGAGCACAAAAGAAATCTAGAAGGGCACAAAAATGTATTTCTTCCAACAAAATCTGAAATAATTCAAACAACAAGTGCACCAATGGAACAAAGAAGTCTTCGGGAACATTTTCCAGGAAAGGAAAATTTTGGAACAAAAACTAGAGGACCTCCAGGGGAAATTCATTCTCTCAGGCTACACAATCACTCAGCAGTAGTAGGAGAATGATATCAAAAGGAAACTGGAAGAACGAAACAAGTAGGAAGAAATATTGTGGAGATAGAAATCACGAGTTCAATGGCTCAATGAGGGAGAGAAAAACACCAAATTATTCTACCGGTCCATGATCCACAGACGCCTAATCAATAGAATCACAAAACTGGAAGACCCACAAGGAAACACCTTGTTAAATCATCAAGAAATATCAGATGAGTTATCGGACTTCTACAAGGGTCTCCTCTTAGAACCTACAGTGGATCGTACCTCTGCAATTAAAAGGGTGACCCAAAATATCCCAACTATCATCACCCAGGAAAAGAATGAGGCTCTAATGACAGCAATAACTCAAGAAGAAGTGGATCATGTTATTTAGGACATGCCCACAGGAAAGGCTCCAGGCCCAGATGGCTTCACCATAGACTTCTTCCATTCCTGTTGGCCAATGCTAAGGGAAGAAGTGTGGCAACTGGTGGAGGAATCACGTAGCTCAGGCAAAGTTCTTCCAGCTCTAAATGTCACTTTCCTCACCCTTATACCCAAACAAGAAAGAGTAACAAATCCAAAAAAAATTCGACCCATAGCACTCTGCAATGTGATCTATAAAATCATCTCCAAGGTCATAGCTCTAAAACTCAAGCCCATAGTCCCCTTCATCATTTCCAAGGAGAAACAATCAGGGTACGTCAAAGGAAGGAAAATCATGGATAGCGTCATCCTTTTCCATGAAATCATTCACTTGCTCAAGATCACTCGTACTCCAGGTATGCTTCTAAAACTTGACCTTTCAAAATCTTTTGAAAAATTAAGCTGGCAGTGCATGAAAGCTCTTTTGTTGGCTTTCTGTTTCATCAAGGAATGGATCTATTGGATGATGGACCTCATTTCCTCAACTTTTTTCTCAATCATTGTCAATGGAGTCCCCTCTCAACCCTTCTCCACCACAAGAGGAATAAGGAAAGGTGACCCTGTCTCCCTGTTCCTTTTTGTCATTATGGCAGAAGACCTAGGACACTACATCAAGGCTTCTATCCAAAATGGCTCCCTCCAAGGCCTCCCTCTTCACAGGTTACAGTTGGTAGCCTCCCACAACCAATGTTTTACTGACACACTGCTAATGAACACCCCCACTGTGAAAGAGGAAAAAAATCTAAATTCCATCCTCTCTGATTTCAGTCAAGCCTTTGGCACCACCTTTAATCTGGCCAAGTCACATATTTTATTTTTTAATACTCCAAAAGAAATCCAACATCACCTTTCTCAACTTTTGAACACTCATGTTTACACTCTTCCCCCTCACTATCTGGGACTCCCTCTCTCTAACTCAACAACCATAAATATCTCCTAAGACTCTCTCCTACTCTCCATTTCCAACTGTCTCAACAAATGGAACTTTCTCTCCCTCAACCTTACTGCCATAACCATTCTCTTAAAGTTAGTCCTTCAAGCCATCCCTGCTTACCTCTTCTCTTCCCTAGCTTCTCCCCCTTTCGTCATAAAGAAAATAATAAATCTGCAAAGAAACTTTTTATGGCATGGACACAATCCGGACAAAAAATGGGCCCTAGTCCTTGGGACAAGGTTTGCAAGCCCAAATTTTCAGGTGGATTGGGCCTCCGGGACCCTGGAAAATTGGATAGCACCATGGGTGAGAGGATTTGGTGGAGATGGCTCAAAACTCCAACAGAGATCTGGGCCAAAATCTGGAAATGAAAATATGCCTCGACACGCATCAAAGCCATCTAATAAGAATGCAAGAGAAAATTCAAGGCTCCAACATCTGGAACACAGCCTGGAAAAATTGACCACTCATTCAAGATCATTCCTTCTAGGAAGTTCACAATGGCCAGAATGCCCTATTATAGACAAATTCTTGGTAGCAAATTTCATCCCTACAATTGGAAGAAAATCTTCAATCCTATACAAATCACATACAAGATCTAGCCAATCTCAAAGTGGCATATCTGTGGACAGATACTCCCAGTAACTCTCCCTAGCACAGCTGGAAATCAACCCATCAAGAACTACAAGTTGCATTGGACTGTGACCTACAAAATTGGAAACAAGCAACATCTCAAAGGAGAATCCAAAAAAGTACAGGTCAAGACATTCTTAGATGGGGATACACACCTCATGGTAGCTTCACTCTCAAAGAGGGATACACTCTACAGGAAAAATTCCAAAATCTTCAAAAGGACAACATCTGGATTACCATTTGGAAATCTCTACTTTCCTCTGGCTTCTTCTACAGAACAATATATTAACTTGGGACAATCTTCAAAGATGAGGCTTCATTGGCCCCTCGATTTTCCATCTCTACCATATCCAAGAAGAAACCATGGATCACCTCCTTAATAGTTTCCCACTCAGTGAGGACATCTGGAACCAAGCCTCTTAGCTCATGAGAAGAACCAAATGAGATAAGAACAACATCACAAGCACAATTAGGGATTGGGGCTCTAGTTCCTTCAAAAGTCCTATGTTGAACAGAACTTGGCAAATCTTACCTAGCTTCATAGTTTGGCAACTATGGAAAGAGAGGAATAGAAGAATCTTTCACTCTGAGCCCTCTCCCCACACCCTTCTCTGGAACACAATCCTCTCGCACATCCAGGAAACTCTTCATCTCCATCTGTGGACCTAGGTAGATTTCCCCACTGACCCAAGTGAGCTCTTGCTCCTTAACTCTTGGGGATTCTTGTTTTCTCACTCCATCCCTCCTCAGTAGCCCCACCTTTTTTTTAAAAACCTCTGTCCCTCCAAGTGGCTCCCGTCCTAGCCTGGCTTCCATAAATTCAACTTTGATGGATCTTCAAAAGGAAATCCAGGGTGATCTGGCTATGTAGCGGTCATAAGAAACATCTCGAGCCAAATCCAAAGCATCACTACAGAAAATCTCGGATGTGACACCAACAATTAAACATAAATTTGGGGTCTTCTCAAAGGAGTGAAAATGAATTTAGATCAAAACCTAACCTATCTGATCGTTGAAGGAGACTCCAAAATCATAATTGACTTGGTTACAAAAATTCCGAATGGAAGAGGTTCAGGGAAAATCACTCCCAGTTGGCGCCTCCTAGGCCCTCTTTATAGCTTCCATACACTTCTCACGCCTGCTCTAACTATTACCCCTTCACACATTCAACGAAGTGTGAACAAAGTTGCAGATAGACTAGCTAATGGAGGAGTTGAATCATTGAAGCATATTATTTTCCATAACTCTGGGTAGTCACAAAGCTCACCCCTTTGGCTCCAATGCAAAGAGATTGCCCATTTGGACAACCCTAACCTGGATAGGGTGACATCCTCGATCACTCAATAATTCTTCCAAGTTAGAAATGATCAGAATATCAGGAGAGAGGGTGCCTGTAAATGATAACATAGATGATAAGAAGCTGACAAAGGATTTTGGGAATGCAGATTTCGGGAGTCTATCACATGGTGGGAGCCGTGTTCCAGAGTCGTGAAGTTGTGATAAGTGAAGGCATGGAAAATGGAGGAGAATTAGGACCATTGGTTCTATAGGCACTCAGGACTGTCGATCTAGGCCCACCGTTCCGATGTGAGAATATTTTGGGACTTCGGATATCGGGAGTCCAGAGCATGGAGGAAGCTGTCCTCCAAAGTCACAATATGTGAAGTCATGAAAAAAGTGAGAGAATCTGGACCGTTGACTATACAGGTACTCGACACCATCGATCTGGGCCCACTGTTTCGAGGCAAGGAGATTTCAGGACATCGATTATCGAGAATCTAGAGCATGGAGGTAGCTAGCCTCCAAAGTCACATAGTCGTGATACACGAAGTCATGAAAAAAGGGAGAGAATCTGGACCGTTGGCTATAGAGGTATTCGACACCGTCAATTTGGGCCCATTGTTCTGATGCGAGAAAGTTTCGGGAGTCTAGAATATGGAGGCAACAATCCTCCAAGGTAGTGAAATCACGATACTTGAAGTATTGAAAAATGTGAAAACCAAGAAAAGAATTGTAATCTGGTTACCAACATCTCCACCTTCCGTTGTTAGCTCTGTGTATGTTGATAGGCTGCAAGTTTTTGTAAGCTTTCAGTTGGTATTAATATAAGGCTCCTCCTTTATTTACAAAAAGAAATATTTGTAGTGCATTATTTACTCTAAGATGCATTTTTACAAGAGTGTCAAAACATACCTGAATGAGCTCCTCTTGTTTTGGAGAATAATTTATTGGAGCCACGCATCTAATATCTTATCAAAATTCCTCCCTTGATTTGAAGTAGCAACAATGAAGTCAACATTGACTTTGCTATTGCTCTGTTGGGTCGAGGGAGGTTTGCTCCAAGATTAAACGTCTCCAATAAATTATTCTCTACTGAATAGGTCCAACCACATGAAGGCAGAATCTCTTATGTCCCCTCCCCCCCCTCACATCACTCTCAATTCCCCAATACCCAACATATAAATTTATTGAAATATTTACAGAAAAAATAAGCATATATACATACCAATATTCACAACTATTTACAATGAAATAAAATTTTTCCTTGATCCATTTGGAGTGAGAGGAATATGGAAAAAATAGATTTTATATTAAATAATTATTAAAATATTCATGTACATCATCATTTAGTACTTTTAGCCATACTCTTCTTCTTAGCTCTATAGTTCTTAATCATTTCATCAATATCTATGTATTTGTTCTTTGGGTTCTCTTCAAAATCTGATTGTGATTGCATCCTATCACGCAGAGCATGCCTAGTCGTGGGGTACTCACAATGTAATGGAGGTCATTGTGATGAGACATCACCTAAAAAAGAAAAAAATACAAAATTTAAATGGCCAGTTTTTAAATACCATTGAACTAGTTCAGTAATATTAAAAAAACACTTGCAATGTCATTATTTACATAGTGCACTGGTCAACACCATTGGAATGGTTGCCCCTACTTGCTCCTCTTCAATTGTACGAGCCTCAAGTACAACATTCTCTGCCATTGAGACCATAAACTTTATAAGGACAATCATAAATGTATAAGTAAAAAACAATAGAAGTACAAAATGTATAACTATGAAATTATTAAGTATATGATTAAAATACAACCATATTACCGTCATGTGCCATCTCATTCGTAGCAGTATCACGGGGCTACACCCCCATGGAAAATTGGGACTGAATGGGATCAGAACCATCTTCTGGTTGTAAACTACTATGAATGCACTGCTCTCCAATACTAGTGCATTCGTTGACAGTGATGCTCCCCTAATTAAAACAAAGTTGTAAATATTAATAATATCCAACATGATTGTATTCTTTTAATAATAAAGGTTAATGTGTATTGAATTTTATTTACCTTATCCTGCAAAGTGGTTCTTGGTATCTACCCCAATCTTTTTCGGTGTTCAACTACCTCTTTATAGTTGTACTTGTAACCAAGCTTGAGGTCTTCTTCCGTGGTTTCAATACCAAACTCGACACCCTGCATTGCATAAGAGTATGTATTTTTTAAGTTATTCACCGCAATTACCTAAAAATTTTAAGGCGATACAAATAAGATATTTAGGTACTTACAATTCATGACTGCAAATTCAAGTAGCCGCCCTGGCCTAGCCTTTGCTGGCCACATTTGGAAAACCTTTCTTTTGTGTCCTTTGACGTGTCAGTCAACCTATCATCAAAAGTTTTAAGTATGTTAATATATACCACAATTTTATTTACATCTAAAAAAAATTGAAGGTATTCAATTGAAATTGTAATTTACCTTCTGGGACCAAAGGGTGTTTTTCCTTCATCTGTCAATTTCTTCTCTTTTGCATCCTCAATGAGGG
>ML779064.1:131904-150957 GCA_009831015.1 Picea engelmannii | reverse complement strand
CCACAATTTTATTTACATCTAAAAAAAATTGAAGGTATTCAATTGAAATTGTAATTTACCTTCTGGGACCAAAGGGTGTTTTTCCTTCATCTGTCAATTTCTTCTCTTTTGCATCCTCAATGAGGGCCTTCCACTCCCTCTCTGGAATCATCAGAGGACACTCGTACCTATCATTTTTTTTTCAAGTGCTTCCTATATGTTTTTCGTGTATATTTTAAATAATGCCCAGCTGTGACAGTGGCCAAGGTCTTATTAAATGTATCTACAGCAAAAAGGATTTCTAGATAATCCATCAATTATTTTTTGAGGTTGGAATTTTGGGAATTCCACCTCTCCCGTATGGAGGGCCCAAAAATCAGCAAAGCCTTATTCTCCAAGGACCTGTAAAAATCGTTGTTCCCTACATGCAAAATGATTATATTATTATTAATTTAAAAAAAATAATTTAGATGATTTATATTTGTCTACATATAAAACATGAAAAAAAAAAAATTTAAAAAATTATATGGGAATTTAACCTGATTTAATGGAAGCCCTTCCTTGTTGACCATAAAGGTGACCTTAAAGGTCCCTGTATTGGTCACACATCTTGCTTTAGGAAAAGAAACCATATAGTTTGTTAAATCATCGGCCTCATCTCCGTCATCACCTCCAGAGCCTACCTGTGTGGTCACTTCCTCGGTGTGCATGTCGTGGCTCCCATTTAATAGTGTGGAAGGTGAAGATATGAATAGTTGCATCCTAGCATATATACGATGGCTTGCATTGGGACCCTATGGCGTCTATGCAACACCACTACTACTGATACCATGCATGTTGGTGTTAGCAGGATCTAAAAATATCTATATAAGAAAGAAAACATTTTTTCGTTTAGATAATGTAAAAGTTAAAAATCAAGCTTTCATAATTGATCTTATGACATAAAAATAAAACCACTTGAAATTATGGTTATTACCTTATATGTCTTAAGCCTTGTCATAACTTCTATGATCCTTTCTTCAACCTCAGGAGTTTGATCTAGAATATCTGACAAGAGAGCTAGTTCCTTGTTTCCTTTATTGATCTTTTTTCTTATTAAAACCATAGGGTCAGGGGATTCATACAAATCCATTTCGCCGATCGAATCATCATCGGCATCATGTCCCACCGACTACATATTCAACAAAATAAATGATAATTCAGTTATGTAAAAAAATAAAATAATTGATCACCACAGAAATAAAATGCACATTAAATGCAATTTGAAAACTGTTGTTCATTTACCTGTTCTGAGTTCGCTTTTGATTTACCACGATCATCCTCCCACATTACAGTAAAATTAGAACAATGCTCATTATCATGAGAAATAAATTCAAATTTATGACAAATTCAAATGTTGATAACAAAAATAGGACACACTAAGTATTAAACAGACCAAAGCTCTCCAAATGGATTAACACCATAAAGAACATAATTTGAATCATAAAATATGAGAGTCATTTCTTATAGGTTGGGTAAATTAGTATATGTACCGCCCCCATAATAGAAACATATGTATCTATTTGATTCAAATTGTAATCAATCAATAACTCTTCCCATACAACTATTGATTTTATTGCACATACGAATACACGTTTTCCTTGAGGCCCCTCAAATATGCAATTGGGTCGCTTATTTGTGGTCACAGTTTGTGTACATTTTATAAACCCTACAATATTCCCCATTTCTTTTGTCCTTCCGTCAATGTAGATAGCTTCTCCTTTATTTTGATCATTTTCTTTTAGTTGTATATAATTTGCAGCCAAGCCATATCTTTGCATACTTTTTGTATATTGGACTATTCGTTTCCAATATTTGTATATATAATAGGGTCCGACGTACTCCATCAATTCAGTTAATCCATCGTAATAGACCTTTATTCCATCCATGGAAAATATCCCCAAACCATGTAATGACAATGGAGCAATCCGATATATCCTTTCATTTACACAAAAATCAGTGTTTATTTCAGGAATATCCTTGGGTACCCATTGTTTCACTATATGTTTGTACCTCAAGGGAACCTCGATTTCATCTATTCTCTCATTATAATAAGAACATGATCCCCCTTTCACAAGAAAAAATTCCACGCGTTTATGGAATTTGCTTCTGAATTTCTCACCTCTAGTTGATCTCCGCCTGTTAGACCTACTAAATGTTTCACTTTCCTCTTTTCTACTTGAACTTCCCTCACTCAATGAAGATAGATCTGACAAATAACTATTTTCTTGTATTTCCTATAGAACCATTAATGACATAAACAGTCAGTCAATCAAGATGTAACACTAGTTCATTACCAATATCCTATTAGTATCACAGTAAGCTCATAATTATTACCATAGTGTTACTCTTTCACAATTGTATTATGCTCTATTACTATTGGTATACTATATAGGCATTATAGGGGCATGTTTGGAGTCAAATGACATAAACACCAAGAAAGACAAAGAATTTTGAGATATTTATAGTTTCTTACAAATTCATGTTCTATGACTCTCCCTATCTAGTTTTTTCCATATTTTTGAGCTTTGAACTTGAAATGGTTAGAGTGGGATAAGGGGCACTAATATCATATTAAAAGATTATATGTGTTCTTTGTAGGGTGAGGAAGCTTTGAAATAATCATACAAGAATCATGAGCACACAAGCTATTATATCATCAGGCCTGGTGGTCTAACTAACAGAGAAGGGGGAAAACATGGTATCGTTGTTGATTAGGGTAAGTGTCCTATGCCATAACTATTTGATGTTCATGTGAAGGATGTTTGTAGTGTCATTAAAAAAAAATCCAATAAAAGAGTAATGCATATACATCCTACAAAAGTCTGAAGGTGTAGGAACCATAAGATCCAGTGTTATTAGCATAGAGAGATTTACTCTTAGGAGCCATTATGCTGGTATTCAAACATTGCATAGTGACCGTACATTATGGTTAGTGCCACGTGGTCATAGGAACACCAACATAGGACATAGCCCATACTTATTACTCTATATGATTCCATTCTCTGCCAACATAATGTAGGGGTACAAGACATAACCTTGGTACCTTATAGCCTCTAGCAGATACATGGAAAATAAGTATAGTAAATGTATGAGTACTAGGTTCCACCAACCTAACTGGAATTCCATTATTATGACATGGTTAACATTCACAATACATGCCTATGTAAATTAATTATAATGGTATACATTCGTTTCTTTTTCAATTTCCATGGACATAATTCCACCAGCTAGACCCATGATAAATACCTTTGCATGATAAATATGATTGTAACCATGTTCTATAGTATTATCCAGTGGCATATGTCACCTTATATCCTTCTCCCTATCGATTTATGATAAAGCATATTTTGCATTCATTTTCCATGATGTAACTCTTTGTTCCCTGCAATAATATATGATATGTTTCTCAAAAAATAAGTACATTTGAAATTCATGCATATTATTTATGTCTCATATTAGTATATATAAAGCCTAAAGCTGCTAGATATATTTGATTATAAATTATCCATAAAACTAGATATTAGACGCTAGCCTGTGTGAGATACTTTTGGCAAAAATATTATGAACAATCATATAAAATGTGCACTTACAGTCCTTAATTTCTTATGGAAAGCAAAACTTTTCAAGGCCTATCATAGAAGGCATGTCCAAACTCAAGAGGCATCTTTCACAATATTATTCTAAACACTAAACAATTAGTGTAGGGAAAATATATCAAATCATATCAAATTAGATGCCCACAAATGATAGAGCTTAGTTTATCCACATTTAAACCACAAGCACTGAACCAAAAATCAGTCTTATAGACTATAGTGGTCAACATGTAACTAATGGAATCTATTATTCAAGTCAATGCATTTTTTTCATAGTGGATATCCCTATCTCCTTATAGACAGTTGTATTGTTAGGTCCCAAACTTTATAGAGATCCTACTCCATAGATCATTTCTAGTTCAGTAACTCAACCTAACTCCACACCCATTCATATAACTATGGGCACAAGATGACAAGATTTGGTTGTTGGATCCTATTACCATAGTAGGCAATATCACAGAAAGCAAGGTTTTGCCTAGTGGTTTGTCTCCTCCTTCAACTTGGCTATAATTTCTCATTACCTCTCATGTGGAAAGATTAGGTAGTGAATTCATCTTAATATGGATTATTAGGCACACAAATTGGTATAACTTATGTCATCAGAACATACAATATATGTAAAATAATAGGTACATACTCTTTTCCAATGGCTAGGTGTCCATGGTCAACATGGATGCCACTATGATCCTCCACATTCACAATGAATTCCAAGCTCAAGACATCATTGATCACCCTAAGGAATTTTATCTATTGACATATGATGAATAAGCATGAAATAAAAACAACACCTACATGAATCAATATAGACAATAAATGCCACATGAGTTATCATAATGTTCACATCCATGCACAAGGACATGATAACAGACCAAAAATGATGCACTGTAGGTCCTTGTACCAAGAAATTTGTAATTAGGGAGAATAGTATGAAGCATGGGTAGGGTTTCTTCTTGGTAGCCATGAGACTACATGGAAATGCTATAAAAAATGAGAATAGAGAGAAGGAAATTCAACAACTTACCATTCTCTTCACCCTACGTTTCCCTCAAGCTATCTCTCCCGGTGCCCTCCATGAGCTGTGTCTCCTTCCTAACCCTTCCCTCGAGCTCTCTCTCTCTACCAGTGCCCTCCACAAGCTCTCTCTCATGGCCGGTGCCCTCCGTGAGATCTCTCTCTCGATTCCCTCTGTGAGTTCTCTATAACCCTTCAGCTTGTGAGCTCTCTCCTGGTGCCCTTCGCGATCTCTCTCTAACCATGAGCTCTCTCTAACCCTGCAACTTGTGAGCTCTCTCGCGGTTCCCTCTGTGAGCTCTCTATCTCTACTTGTGAATGGGCATGAGTTCATGAATAAATTTTTGTTCTATTTTCCCATTTTTCATTCATTCAATTGAAAGAAATTTTTCATTGTTGTTAGGATTTTTTTCACTTCATTTTCCCCTTATTTCCTCTTGAATTATTATCTTTTGGTTCCATGTTGAATTTAATAAGGTTTTTTCATTCATAAGAGGATTTGTTTCCTTGTCCCCATTATTTCTACATGAAATTTATACTCATTATATGTATTGAATTTGTAGGAAACACATGGGGGAGGAAAGAAGGTTGTTGAAAAACTAAAAATAATGTTACAATTTTTTTCTTTGAAACAACAATAAGTTCACTTCCATTCTATTTTTCTTCAATTTTTATATTATTTTGTGGAGATTTTTTTATGTATTTAAGGTTTTCTACTAATTCATAAATAGAATTGATATGTACATAGATACAAGTGTACATCATGACATGCTCTTCATAGTTGTTAGTGCAACCGGAGGAGTACTCACAATAGAATTTGCTACAACAATGTTTTTCTAAGTTAGAACCACCTCAATGACAACCCACACCTAATCCTTAAGTACATGACACAAATCATTGTTCAACAAATCATCTGCATTGCATTACTAAAATATTAGAATTCATAGATTTATGCTAAATCATAACCAAATTCCTTAGATCATCAACAAAATATCTTAGTTGACTCAGTTGGCATGCTTATGACCTATGATGAACCAAGTTTATGAGGTCCACTCTAGTGCCACTTACATAGAAAAATGGATTTCCAAAAAAACCAAGAGTTCGATATGCTTCTTGCCAACTTTTTGATGATCAAGTTGATGGTAGATTCTATCAAATCACTTGTATAAATATATCAATATTTCATAAATTAACCACCAAATAGTACACCATGCACTATACTTACATACATTTTCATCGATCTAGTTGTAGAATTGAACTCTATTACAAATATATTCACCATCAAGGTTTATAGTGATTCCTTGCATCGATTTGATCCTTGCAATTCTTGTATCTCATTATTTTGTACCAAAAATAGATGTATATTTAATCAAAAATCACTATGTTGATCTATTTTATCTCTTTTGTCTTTGTTGTCTCTATGTTTCTTTCTATTTTGAGTTTCTACAATGCACTACACTCAATGCATTTAAGTGGAATAACTTTGTAATCCCTTCAATATTATTCCACTAGTCTCATCATGTTACATTACTTGAGATCTTATTTACAAAATCTCACCATCCATTGCAACTTGTTATCATCACTAAAATGGTTGTATGCATAGTGCAAAATAAGTTTTAGTTCTATCCATTTTTCTCATAGTTGAATGGACTACACACCTAGCATCACTAATGCCATACCAAGTTACAATTCATTGGTATAGCAACGAAAAAAATTCAAGTTAGCTTTGAGGGAGTGTTTTAGTTCTTGCTATTTTTCTTATAGTTGAAGGGACTACACACCTAGGGTGACTAATGTCATCCCAAGTCACAATTTATTGCTATAAGAGCTAGAAAGAATTCAAGTTAACTTTGAGGTAGTCTTCAAATCTATTGATTGTTATTAAAGAATTATATATGTGGTTGACCTAGGGATTTAATTATATAATAGTTGATATCATCAATATCACGTCCAAGATTTGATATCTTGATATCTTTGATATTTCATGGTACTACTCTTCCAGTGGGTGCACAATATCACAAGGATATGTCTCGTTGCCCTCCTCCATTGGATGAGAAAGTCAATGACAATTTTCTCTTATGGATGAGTATTTTGGTGGAAACATTCTTTCAATTTGTTAGATAAAATTTTGTATTGAATTGGATAATCACATGAATGGCACTCTAAATTCTTCCAACTATCACTGACTAGATACTTGGTTAAAGGTTTTCTAATTTTTCTAAAGGCATGGGGTTAAGGTATGGGAGGGTTTCGATACTTAAGGATGTTTGATGTCACTGCATAATACTTAAGGAGGGTTTGATTATTGAATTACCAAGTCGAATTGATGTTGCAGAAGCTTCAATTCACCCACCAATGTCATCTTGCACCGACCTCGCATAGTGAGCAGTGAATGGGGCCAACGTTGAAATTTCTTCAAATTGTGCATGTATGCGTTGAAATTTGACATGGCTAGACTAGACACGTACCTTGACGGTATGGGAGGGTTTCAAGACTAAAGGATGTCTTATGTTTCAACCACATAATCTTTGAGATTGTCCATGTTTGCAACACCGTTCATAATGGGTGTCTCATTGTCAAATGTCGTTGTTTCCATCTGTAGAATCTTTGTTGGAACTCTCTTGAAATTTCATGGAACTTCCAATTCAAACACCAAAAATTTCATGCACCAACCCCACATAGTGAGAATTAAATGGGTCCAATGTTGAAATTTCTTCAATATGTGCCTATATGCATCGTAATTTGACATGGTTAGACTAGACACATGCCTTTACGACATGGGAGCGTGACTCAAGGATGTATGATGTCATACATAAAAAGTTTGAAAAAATTTCATCGTTGGCCCCATTCACAGGTCATCGTTGCCCATCATGTACTCTAGCCCTAGTATAATGTCTTTTAATAGTTGTTTCCTTTAAACTTTGACCGATCAGAAAACTAAAACGAAACGAGGACAAGATGAGATGATATATAGAGTGGGTATGTGAGTGATATTTGAGTATAAGGGAAAATATATCTTCCATTCCATACACAACACAAGGGAAAATGTTTCCTTTCTCTACTCAACTATCCCTCGAGCATATACTTCATTTTCAGTGCCCTCATGTAGGCAGAAATAGTCGAATCCATTGATTTCTTTATGGGAAACCTAGTGGAGTATTGCCTTAGCTCTTAAATAATTAACAAGAAACTATTTCATGGGCATGGGGTTAAATCTTTTCTAATTTTCCTTTCCTCTATGTTTATCTACAACCATCTATCTCTCTTCCAAGGTTTGCTATTTCGTCATTGTTGCATTAGTTTTCATCATTTATAAATTTGGATTATTGAGTAACTAAGGGTAATATAGTGTGGGGGTTATGTGAATAATGGTGACAATGATCACAAGAGAATTTCCATGAGGTAGGAGAATGCATGAATGACTCACACTTATTGAAAATTTTTAAACTCCCTGCTAATGTGGGGATTTATTTAATGTTGGAGGATATCAAAGATGTGTCATTGTGACTAAGTGGACATATGTTGGTGATAATGATGTCATCATCTCATCATCTTCACTCATAGATTCTTCATAGGAAGATTTCATCATCTCATCATGTGTATTACTACCGTGATCGACCCATTCTAAGTCATAACCACATCCTAAATACCTAGTCGACCTTCTTAAATGAGGCCACATTACATTTATTCCATTCTAACTAACTAGTGGGCCTTGTTTAATAATAAAAAGCATAATGGACCCAATCCACTTTACATTGAATGACCACCATAATTATACCATTACTAGTTTAATGGGCCTTTTTCCCCTCCACCCCCCGAATCCAATCCAATTTAGATTGAATTAACACCATAACTATACCATCACTAGTCTAATGGGCCTTTCACCCCCCTCCCAACACCCCCCGCCCATTACACCTCTAAGAAGGATCCCAACATTCCATACCCCTTTGGAAAGTGTTTCCATCAATGCTTGTAGTGTGGATGTACAACAATAAATGAGGGTCCCATGTGCAAGGGTTTGTCTCAATGCTCTAGTAGTCCAATAAGTTCGTCAATAAATATAGGTCCCATGTACGAGTGATGACCACCATGCTAAAATAGTTAGTGTCCCATGTGCAAGTACTAACTACAATGCTAAAGGAATCCAAAAAGATCATACATAAACTTGGATCACATCCCTAGTAGTTCATTTTGACACCCAAATGATGACTCTTGAGCTCAACTAATGGTTGAGTATGTCCTCAAAATTCCCACCATGGTCATCTAGATCCAAGTAAATAGAATCCAAAAGATCATCTACATGGTTGTAAGAGGTCAATTCAGGAGATGAAAGGAACCCTACCATTTAAGATTGTACAAGATGAACACCAATAGCCATCATCGTCCCATAAGTAACCTCAAAGGCATTATATACATTAGGTGGAGTAGAGGCATCAAAATGGAAAGTTAAGTTAGTTATCTTCCAAGAAAAGAAAATTATTCATGTACCATCCATATACTTAAATACATATCCATAAGGATTATGTCTCTCTTTATAGCTAACTAGAGAACCCTAAACATAAACACTTCCTAATTACCTAATGGAATTTCTTTAATGAGGCCACATTACATGTATTCCATTCTAACTGAATAATGGATCTTATTTAATAATAACATCCATAATGGACCCATTCCTTACTTTACATTGAATGACCACCATAACTATATAATTACTACTCTAGTGGTCCCTTTGGCCCCCTAATTACACCCCTTGGGAGGATCCCAACATCTATCCATCAACCATTGTGTCACTCTCTTCTCCTCAATAACACAATGAAAAAATTTAAGGAATATCCTACAAGGCTATAATCTCACTCACGCCAACCCTTTTATCTCATGACATAGTCAATATGCTCACTATTGAGCACTTTAGTCCCTCATCTAGACATCAACTGTCATGATCTTCTATTCGATGTCATATCACAAGGGATATGTCCCTTTTATCTACTCCATATTCCATTGGATATCTTATTCCCTTCCAATGTAGGGAAAAAAGTCCAACAGTATTGGTTTCACACTTTGAATGACCTAAAGGAAACCACTCAGTTCAAAATATCCATGATCAACACTAACAAGGCTGCAGGTTTTAATGGTGTTTACTTCACCTCTTGTGGACATTTCAACCATAGGTTTTCCCTCAAAACTATCCAATTTCATATCATTTCTTACAAGCAAATCCCCCACTCCCCATAGTTTTTTCCTAACCATCCAAAAACCATGTTTCCACACAAGTTCCGCCATGAAAAATGCGAAGAAGAGAATTTGGATAGGAAAATGGATAATTCACGTGGGAAAGAAATGTTCTTAGGTAGAATGGAAAGTCTAAGAATAATTCATGAATGAGGGTGAATAATGGTTCCCCCCCCAAGTTTATTCTGCATAAGACAAGTGTGCCCTTCCCAAGAAGCATGAAGAAACATCCAAAATAAGACCCAATTAAAATATGAGTGAGAAATATTTTTAAGGAATCATGGGAAAGGAAGTTTTTACTTCAAAGAAAAAGTGTCAAACCATATCACCCATGCACCCCCTTTCCTCTTTTTCTCTTATGGTATCATGTTCCCCTTGTTACTTCTCAAGCAACCTTTTATGTGGATAATATATTACGATTGTCATATCATAAGGACACCATGGAAATCATAAAAATCACACCATAATCCTTTCCCATGATGGAAATCCATCTAAAATTAAATAGTCGGACCACTCAGAATATTTACAACTCATTGACCTTATTTATAGACAACCCAAATAATACGACGTCTCAACTACGACGATTATTTTACAAACATGGTAAGAGAGATGACTATGTTACAAACGTGGCAAGAGAGATGACTATGTTACAAACGTGGCAATAGAGATGTCAACGTGGAAATAGAGATGACAACATGGAAAGAGAGACATCAATGTGGCAATAGTGATGTTATCAGGCAATATGGAAAAAAAAAATTCCTCTATTTTTCGATAGTATGGCCAATTTTGTCCATAACGTTGCAAATAGAACATCGAAATTTTTACAATATGTACTAGTGAACCTTCCAAAGGAATTTTGAGGCATTAGACAACATGTTTTGGGGTCAAAAATTAGCAAGCATAGCTTACAATCCCTCGACATTATTCTTCAAACTAATACCTTTCTAATGGTGCAAACATTACCTCGCTTGGAGTTTGTATGGAGAAGCTATGCATCCTACAAGTTGACCTACCTTAGTGACCACCATGGTACCAAGTTGATGAAACATCAGCCCCAATAAATTATGTGTAGGTATAGACATGTGTGGATTTTCAAGAATATTCTAGAAGGTCCAAAACTTTATCACTACTTGAGGATGTAAAAACCCTAACCCTAAATGGCTATTAGGGTATGTTAAATATTGGGCCACTAGGAGGAGAAAGGGTCCCATTCTTTCATATTGTACTTGTTCCATAGTTGAGAAGATAATCTAGGAGTGGGTTTTGAGAGCACAATAGAGGAGGAAGAAGATTCTATAGTAGGTGTTAGCGTTAGAAGTCACTCATGGATTGCGGCAGGAGCAGAGCCCAACGCCCATCAGTTTATGTCACGAATAAATTTAATGGGTGATCAAATGGGTAGAGACCCAAGAAGGTATCACTCTAACTCAGGGATCAGGCATGGTATGTAAATAACAAAGGAGGTCTTGATCTAACTTCTGTCAGTGAGTTGATTGTAAAATGATCAGGTGGAAGACTTGGTGAGATGAGTGAGCAAGACTGCCTCGGGCATCAGGCCTTTCAACAGCTTGAGGAAGAAAAAATCAGAATACAAGATCCTCTTGGTTTTGAGCTTCGAGGAACTGAAGGGTGACTTGACTGGATCCTCCAATTCCAAATCATTCAGCGTTGAGAAAATACAAGAACTGATTAGAGACAATGCAACTATTATAGTGATCCAACCTACATCATCCTATAATAGCGCAACTCGATTGGATCCTCCAATTCTGCACTGTTATAACAAAGTGTAAACAAAGAGACAGAAAGAAGCTGACATTCATAAGGAAAGAAGTCTATAGTGCCAATACATAACCAGAGCAACCAGTGCTTCGTTAAAACTTTACAATCGGGAGCCTAGCTCAACCATCGATCCTAAACAAAATGGAAAAAATGCCTACATATATTTGGAGCTGACTCAGGATCTGAAGGTGCGATCATATCATGAATTCAATGCTTGATGTTGAGGAGCTTCTCTGTAAGGTGGCGCATGCAGACTTTGGGCAGATTGCCCATGTAGTCGTTTGTCAGACACAATCTCTGTCAGGATGGACTGTCAGTCCACCTCTATGCTTGGTCCTTTCCTGGACTTCTATTTATGGAAGAAGATGGCATTCAACTACCACAATAACTACTTCCTTGGGATTGGGAAAGGCCTCGGTCAACTCTGTACTCAGACGACGTGGAAAATTTTCTTTGTATGCTGCTTCGAGGGGACCCCTATGGAGGATGTGGATGAGGGTGAGACAAGAGGTGCTGAGGTGGAAGCACTAGGTGGCGAAGAAACGAAATCTATGACACCAGATGATGAGATGATGTACCATGAGCAGGTGACAATGAGGCCACAAATGTGACAGGTTGGGGACTGAGGACACAACACAGGTGGAAGTGGCATGGAGTATGGAGGTACAGGTGTTAGAGGGTAAGAGGGTCTAAGGGGAAAAGGAACATGACAACGGGGAGAGTGGAGGACGGGTATGTGGTAGCGAAAGGTAGAAGAGGAGTGAGAGATGTGACAGGGGAAGACACATGGTGGAAGGCAGTAAGCGGAGGGAGTAGCAAATGTGACAAAAGGGGGCCTGCTTTAAACCATCAATTCCATACCCCCCCCCTTATTAAATGAAGAATAGCGGGGGGATCCAGAATCCTTTCTCAGCCGCAGATCCAGGCAACCAAATCTTAGACGCTCAAACTTGCGCTCTCAATTCCGAACCCCCCCCCCTCCACCTTAAAGGTAGAATGGCAAGGGGGCTCGGGAATCCATTCTCAACTGTAGATCTGGGCGTGCAGATCCTAGCCGCACAGATTTTCCCGTTGCTTAACGGATGCGCATTTGCACTAGAAACTTAGGATAAGTGGGTTTTTTAACCCACTGCTTTTCATTTACCACTCCAAGGCCCAAACCATCGAGGAGAACACCCCTATACAAGAAATTTTGCTAACATTAGGCTCCATGGGGGATAGAGTCATCCCTGTGATGCTCTAAGAACTCATTTTTCAGTTTCAATGCCTTGCTGTTGGGCTGTGGAGTCAATCTCAAAACCTCCCGTTGAGAAATATATGCCGAAAAGTAAAAACCAAACAAACTAAAAATAGACACTCCAAGGAGATTATTTATGTATAGTCCTAAACTAATAAAATTCTTTACATGGGGCTAGGTGAAAGAAAACTTCCACCATAGCTAATCAAGTAACTTCTTGAATGGAAGCTCCTTCCTTCTGTCGATGATCACCAACGGATGGTGTAACCATGATAGCAGAACAGCTACGCTCTTCAACTCCTTCTTACAGACTGAAGTTGAGATGAAATAGGACGGCTCCAAAATGCGAAGGAAGTACAATTCCATATACTCCTTCACGGGCTCATAGGACCAGTGGAAAACTCCAGAAAATCGGTGATAGGCAACCTCCTCTGCTACACCATTGTTCACGCGTGGCTTCATATGTCTAGTAAGCACAGGTGGGTGGAAAAATGACGTAGGCTTACTGATCTCAGGTGGTGACTACTCGTTGAATGGCTCTAGACATAAGGCAAATAGCTCCTCTGGTATTTCTGGTTCTTCTTCTTGGCTCTCCCCCGGGTCATATTCGTATTCATCATAAATAGGGACCACGGGTAAATTATGCTCTTCAAACTGCTGCTCGGTGACCTCTGTGTAGGCTGTAAACTGCACCCTTTTCTAGTTCTCCTCCTTCTCTCCATAACTCTCCCAGGGATCAGATCCGTAATCATCATAAATAGGATTCATGGGGTTCTCTTTAATCCTAGGTAAAAATATATCATGGAAAACCTCTTGAAGGAAAAGAGAAGAATCCTCTTCCAAAACCATCTCTTCTTTAAAAATGGGGAGGTATTCGTCATCATAAGAAGGACTTCTAGGAACATCTGCTTCAAACCTATATCCAGGTGATCCATCTACTATAGACCACATCTTCTCTATAAACTCATAATTTCCACAAGAGGCATGTTGATCTTTATGAGCATCTAAAAGAACAGATGCATTTGAAATGATGTCATATGCTTCTATTCTATGGCTAACAAAATTAATATCATTCAACACCTCTATATTTTCATATCAAATTCTTTCCTCCACAGTAAAAGCTTCATCATAAACATGGTCTCCAGGACCAGTAGAGGATTCATGAATCTAAGACAACTCCTCACAACAGTTTTCATACAAACACTCAGATGGAAAGTAATCTTTACAAAATGAATGGAAAGCTGTATGGAAACCTTTCAAAGAGTGGATGCTTGCAGCGGGAAGAGATCGACACCAATCAAGAGAAACTCCCTTTAATGAATACCTAAACAGCTTAATCCAGACATCTTCATGTGTGATATTAAGTCGATCAATAACTCCATGAAATTCCAATAAATGCTCAGTTGGTTCCTCCAAACTCTTTGCGTGAAATTTAGGGAGGAAATTTTCCCATATGTCTCTATCAGGAAGTGCATTAGGAAAACCAACTATCTGGGAAAAGTCACAGAAAGAAAACCTTTGAGCTAAGATTTTCTCCATGTCGAACCAGATGAGTCGCTGATTGATCCTTGAATCATGGAGTCACCAGGTGAAATATTTACATCTTTGAATGTGCCTAGTCCTTGTTCACCATCAAAGGAAATATCTTAACGTTGTCATTACCCCAGGAAGCTTCGCAGGCTGAGAAAGCAGCTGCTGAAACCTTCTCAAGAAAGCTCCTCTCGGTCAGCTTTCAGGCATGCTAAATTAGTCACAACTGAAACAGTGATGTGGAAACCTTGGAGTTACCACAGCGGAGTCGCCAAGTGCATAGTAACAATATTTAAGGGCCATGATGTATGATGCACCTTCAGAATCAAAGTCTGAATGTCATTCAATCCTGGGGGAAATTTTCAACTTCGTCCCCGACAGCGGCACCAGAAATGTTAGCGTTAGAAGTCACTCCTAGATTGTAGCAGGCGCAGAGCCCATCACCCATCAGTTTATGTCATGAATAAATTTAATGGGTGATCAAATGGGTAGAGACCCAGGAAGGTATCACTCTAACTCAGGGACCAGGTTCGGTATGTAAAGAACAAAGGAGGTCTTGATCTAACTTCTGTCAGTGAGTTGATTGTGAGCAAGTGGAAGACTTGGTGAGATGAGTGAGCAAGACTGCCTTGGGCATCAGGCCTTTCAACAGCTTGAGGAAGAAAAAATCAGAATACAAGATCCTCTTGGTTCTGAGCTTCGAGGAACTGAAGGGTGACTTGACTGGATCCTCCAATTCCAAATCATTCAGTGTTGAGAAAATACAAGAACTGATTAGAGACAATGCAAATATTACAGTGATCCAACCTACATCATCCTATAATAGTGCAACTCGACTGGATCCTCCAATTATGAGTTGTTCTAACACAGTGTAAACAAAGAGATGGAAAGAAGCTGACATTCATAAGGTAAGAAGTCTCAAGTGCCAATACATAACCAGAGCAACCAGTGCTTTGTTAAAACTTTACAATCGGGAGCCTAGCTCAACCATCGATCCTAAACAAAATGGCAAAAATACCTACATATATTTGGAGCTGACTCAAGCGCCGAAGGCACGATCATATCATGAATTCAATGCTTGATGTTGAGGAGCTTCTCTGTCAGGCGACGCATGCAGACGTTGGGAAAACTGCCCATGCAGTTGTTTGTGAGATGCAATCTCTGTCAGGATGGACTATCAGTCTGCCTCTATGCTTGGTGCTTTCCTAGCCTTCTATTTATGGAAGAAGACGATGTTAAACCACCATCAACTACCACAATAAATGCTTCCTTGGGATTGAGAAAGGCCTCGGTCAACTCTGTACTTGGACGATGTGGTGGATTTTCTTTGTATGATTCTTCAAGGGAACCCCTATAGAGGACGTGGATGAGGGTGAGACGAGAGGTGCTGAGGTGGAAGCACTAGGTGGCGAAGAAATGAAAGTTGTGACACCAGATGATGAGATGATGTACCGTGATCATGTGACAATGAGGCCGCAAATGCGACAGGTTGGGGACTGAGGACACAACACAGGTGGAAGTGGTGTGGAGTATGGAGGTACAGGTGTTAGAGGGCAAGAGGGTCTAAGGGGAAAAGGAACATGACAATGGGGAGAGTGGAGGACGGGTATGTGGTAGCGAAAGGTAGAAGAGGAGCGAGAGATGTGACAGGGGAAGAAACATGGTAGAAGGCGGTAAGAGGAGGGAGTAGGAGATGTGACAAAAGGGGGCCCACTTTAAACCATCAATTCTGGACCCCCCCCCTATTAAAGGCAGAATAGCGGGTGGGTCCGAAATCCATTCTCAGCCACAGATCTAGGCGCCCGAATCTTAGCTGCTCAAACTTGCGTGCTCAATTCTGGACCCCCCCCTCCGCGTTAAAGTTAGAATGGTGAGGGGGCTCTAGAATCCATTCTCGACTGTAGATCTGGGTGCGTAGATCCTGGCCGCACAGATTTTCCCGTTGATTAACGGATGCGCATTTGTGCTCGAAAATTAGGATAAGTGGGTTTTTCAACCCACTGCTTTGCATTTACCACTCCAAGGCCCAAGCCATCAAGGACAACACCCCTATACAAGAAAAGTTGCTAACAGTAGGAATTCAAACCACGATGTCAAAGGAAACTCCAAATTGAGTGCCCCTTTCTTTGTATTTGCATATTTATAACTGAAGAAAAGAGAGAAAAGTATAGGCCTCACCTTCTATCTGGGTTTTCTATCATATCTAGGTTCCTAGGATACATATTGTGTTTGTTTATATGGATAGTGTTTTCTTTTTATTGTTTTTTCATTTTCGTATTTCAGATATTTCCATATATTTGAGCAATAAGCTAGTAAAAATTAGTTTAGGATCTTAGGAAATAAATTGCATAATCTAATATTTCAGAAGATTATAAGATCAATTGTGATGAAATGTTCCATTGGAATATCCATGGTAGTTTACATATTATTTGTTGGCAAAAAAATATGCAACTAGATATGCTTGTGGTGTAGGCATCATGGGATTATGCATTGTAGATAAACTAGCAACCTTAAGATAAATGATTAGGTAGCATAATAAAACTAACTAGTGGAGTTAAGGGCTATTGGCTCGTTTTAGGCTTGCCCACGTACTTCCTCATGTCAAGGTTTTTATACCTAGGGTTCATCCAGAGTTAACCAACAACAACCCAAATCATTGACATATCAATCCTCGGTCGAGGCCGAGAAAGGTCTCACCCGAGATGTAGAGAGGATCACACAGACCATAAGGTATTGTAATGGTGATGGAGGCTAAACATACAAATACTCATTTTGAATGATATATGTGTAATTCATCACTGATAAATCCTAATAACTAAGGATCAAAACAATACACACACATAACTCAAAAACACATAAAAGACACCAAATAGATTAGAAAAACAACAACATTATTATTCCTTTCATTCCATTCAACAAAAATATACAACATATATAAAGGAAACCATATTTGAAAACAACATAGTTTTAGGTCTTCCTCGTGTAGTTTCTTATAATTACAAAACAATGTGCAAGTACAACCTCATCATACTACAAACCTATGAAAGACTCGGGTGTATATGAAATGATTGTACAACATTACAACAAGCTCAGAGCGAGATCAAGCTGAAAGAATCAACACATTATCCAATTGAGGGGATAACTTTGTTTCTATTGTAGTTGTTGTCTTTTATAGTTTTCTCTACTTGGGAGCTCTACCTCTGCTTTCTCTGCTTCACTCGCTCTAGTGATGACTTCATCACATGTATTTTTCACCTACCAACACTCCACATAGGATTTTTTCATCAAGGAAATATTAACTGTCTGGCCAGATCATCCTATGGATGTCCCACAATCCCTTGTGTTGTTGGAATTAATCATTCAGGGTGATTTCCCGATGATTATTTTCTCGATTCCAATGGTAATATTCTTGATTTCCGGTGCAACTGACAAAACTTAGACCGATGCACTCTTGGAATATTTTAATATTGGTGCACAACTGACAAAATGTGTTCCTGTGCCCATTTTTTATCATTCATGGTGCAAAACTTGGATGAAACTTGGAATATTCACACACAACTTCATTTGTACACGTGTGAGATTTAAACCCAAAACTTTGGGTTCCAGCAAGGGATTGTCTTTCATTTTTGGTAGTCCATCACATATTACATGCATGAAATTGTGGCATAATTACTACCTATAATTTATCTAAATGAGGTTTGTTCATGAGAAATAGGTTAACAAGTAGAGGATTCATTTCTAAACATATATAATAGAAGCAAAAATCTATTTTTAGAATGATATACAATATGTCTTTAATCAATTTTAAGTATACGAGACATTTTGTGCCAACAAAGGAGTACAACCATAAAATGAGACATTGACAACATGGATATTGAATCATCTTCAAAGGTTATGTGTTGCTCATCATTGTTTTGGAGCCTTATATTTAAGTTATTACTATAGTTACTTAGTTGGATACCATGGAAAATGCCATGTTCCCCACATTCAAAGTGGATTACGAGAAATAAAAATAAAGGTTGAACTCATTGTAGGATTTCACTTGGGTATGTGTTCACTTGAGTAACCAGTGGGAAATTTCATGAGTTTTATAGAAAAACCACTTGGGTATATGTTGATCCTTTCATTGCTTATCCAAAGTCTGATTTCCATTGCTCTCATTCCAAAGGTAGAACATTTATCTTGATCTTCATTAGACTATCACCATTTTGAGTACCATATATTTGGATACCTCAACATACTCTTTATTTCTTTCTCTAGAGGCTTTTCATTGTATGTGTATGGGTTCTTTGCCCATATTTCCACCTAAGTTGAATGAAACGTTGAAACATGTATTAGTTTTAGAAATGGGAATGCCTAGAAACGTGATGCCCCCTCCAAATAGGTACATCGAGGGATACACAATGTGTGTGTGTGTGTAATAATAATAATAATAATAATAATAATAATAATAATAATAATAATAATAATAATAATAATAATAATCTAATTTCAAGGTCATGGACAAGCCAGACACCAAATTGGCGTATGAGACCCCCTTGTTTGTGGGACAAGGGACCCCCTCCGCACAACCATTTAACTGCTAAAGTGTACAGAGGTATACATACCCTACCCCCTCTGGATGTGAACTTGTGACCTCTTAGGAGGAAATGT
>ML779064.1:83400-131769 GCA_009831015.1 Picea engelmannii | reverse complement strand
CCTAATCTATGGAAAATGGATACATTTTAACCTCTAATTTATTTCTAAACCTACCTACTTACAAATGAACATATCATTCTTATTTTCTTGCAAGATGATGTGTTATTTTAAAAAATATATATATATTAGGGTTTTTTTTTACTTCCTATGGGTCCCATGCCCCTCATGGACATTTGATTATTTTGGAGAAGAAAAATGGATTTCAGAGAGTGTCTAGGGACTATAAAACAAAGAGTTAAGTCACCATCAATGATAAGTATATTCTTCCTTGCAATGAATATTTATTTGTTCTATAATATCAAAAGTAGACTTCTATTTTTTTCCAAGCATATTCAAGTTACAATAGAAGAAAAAGATATGTTAAAATGGAAATTATGAACTTTTGTGATGTTGTTTTCTTCTAATTCTTTGACTAGTTTCATGTTACACACCAATGTTTGTGTCCCTCATCTCTTGTTTTAGATTAAAGATGTTGTCTTTACTTTGGGTGTCTAGGTGCATATTGTTGTCTAATAGGATGCACTTGAAGATATCTTGAGCACGTTTAGGAGTATCATGGATAGAATATAGATGACATCTTGGTCATGTCTTTGCACACCTCAAGTGGTATTAGGAGTTGCACCTATTTTAAAAGGAAAAAAACAACACACTATAACATCTAAAATAACATGTAATATATATAACATATATATGTTGTATATAAAAAAAATAACATATATAACATATATATGTAATATATATACATATATACATATATGTATAACAAATAACCCGCTCAACAAAAACTCCCATCGACCCTACCTGCCAATGAAACCCTCATATCGACCCTGCCTATAAACGAAACCCTCACATCAACCTTTCCTTCTAATCAAAACCCTTACATTGACCATGCTTGCAAATGGAACCATCACATCGAACCTTCTTGCAAACAAAACACTCACATCATCCCTGCCTGCAAACAAAACCCTTGCATGACCAAAGACACAGAGACAAAGATTGAAAACAAGAGACACAGTTACACCACCAAAGATTCACATAGATAGAGAGTGACATGAGCCACAATTATACATGAGCCACAGTGAGATAGAGAGATATAGAGAAGAAAATAATAGATGATTTTAGAGGCTAAATTTCTCCAATGGGATAATATTCCATGGTTTTTCTCAAAAAAGATTCGCCAATTTCGATTTTCTCTAAAAATGATTCACCCAAATTCCATAGAATAAAATTATTTTACCTTAAAAATAGCCAAAATTTTATAGAAACTATATAAAATCCTTAGAAATTTGAATAATTTTACAAAACTATCGCCAAACATTTTACATTTTGCATATTAAGGACTAGTAAGATTAGCCCATTTTTCTACATTTTAATACAAATTTCCACCCTTAAAATTATGCCTGGTGTAGATCAACAATAAAATTAGTAACACATTAATCAACCTATGGGATGCCATTAACATTATGAAACGCAAGAACATGAAAGTCTTAGGACTTATAGGCCTTAGGGGAATCCCCATTGTACTACAACTCACTGAGAGATCAACCATTAAAACATAGGGCATTCTAGAAGATGTAGTGATATTTGTGGATTCACAGGAATATCCCACTGACTTCATGGTCCTACAACCTAAAACCTCTTTAGGAGGGTATACTTTAATCATGGGAAGGCCATGGTTGGACACTACCAATGCTTACATCGGTTTTTGGTTAGGAAGGATGATTGTTTCCCATGGGACATCCACCAAAGCATTAACTCTCTACCCTCTTACCAAACCCAACATAGACTTATAAACACCACTTTGTGTTGATGGAGAAGAAAGTGATGAAGAGGGGAATCCCATCAGGGCCTATCCATAGATCAACACCTATCCACAAGAGATAAAACATAGGATGAAGAAACACACATCTTCTTGACAATATTATGAAACTAGAAACTCAAATTTCCTTAGAATCAACAAGCATATCACCCATTGGACATGAACCTATACAATAATAATACCAAGGATACCTTATAGAAACTATATAAATTAGCCCATGGAAAACTTTGAAAATCAACCAATGACTAACCGAAAAACAAAAAGAGCGACTAGTTCAAGTGCTACAAAAGCAAAGTGATGCCTTCACCTAGGATTAGTATAACATGAAGGGGATCCATCATGACCTATGTACACATCATCTATATATTAAGAAAGTAGATAGACCCATTTTTCAACCTCACTTCCATATGAACCTGAAAATGAAAGACATCCTCAAAGAAGATCTATAGAAATTGGTTACAGGTAACTTCATCTATCCCATTTTTGATAGTCAGTGGGTCTCCCCTCTTGTCGTGGTACCAAATAAAAATGGTAAATGGAGAATTTGTGTAGATTATTGAGAATTGAATAAAGAAACACATAAATATAACTTCCCATTACCATTTATTAACCAGGTCCTGGACACGCTATCAAGAAAGAAGTATTTTTCTTTCCTCAACGGTTTTAGTGGATACAACCAGATCCAAATTTCCCCTGAATATCAAGATAAAACAATGTTCACCTTTCCTTGGGGGACATTATCCTACCATGTTCTACAATCAAAGTTATGAAACGCCCCTGCCACCTTTCAAAAATCCTTTATAGGTATATTCTCTTATCTCATGTACGACTGCATGGAAATATATATGGATGATTTAACAACATATGGGGATGGATTTGATGAGGCATTAACCAATATGGAAACAACGTTAATTAGGTGCAAGGATTCAAATCTTTCCCTTAGTAATGAAAAGTGTTTTATGATGGAAATTGATGGCATTGTACTGGGACATCTCATTTCATAAAAATGTATTTCAGTCAATATAGAAAAAATAAAGGTAATACTGAATTTTCCAACTCCAACTTGACATAAGAAGGTACAAATATTTATAGGATATGTTGGTTATTAGGTCATAGATTCATTGAAAACTTTTCATGTATTGCTCATCCATTATTTTCCTTACTTAGAAAAGATATTGAGTTTGTATGGATAGGGACATCCCATGATGTGCTTGATGAATTAGAAGTCAAATTATCTGAAACTCCTATACTAAGAGGGCCTAATTGGACCCTTTGTTGCCAAATTTCCATAGATGCATCTGACACTGATATCAGAGTCATCCTCGGAAAATGCAAAGGAAAATACCAATATGAAATCTACTATGTCAGTAAAAATATCTCGCCTGCTGAATTGAACTATATGATAACGAATAAAGAGTTTCATGTTTTTATTCATGCAATAAACAAGTTTAGACACTACATCACTAGGTATTTTGTAATCTTGCATACTGATCATGTTGTTATTAAATATTTAATGAACAAACAAATCACAAATGGAAAGGTCACTAGATGGTTTCTTTTATTGCAATAATTTGATATTTACCATTTTAGAAAAACCAAGAAAATATAATGTAGTGGCTAACTTCCTTTAGATAATAACATATAATGAGAATGAACCTCTAGTAGAAGACTATTTTCTAGACGAACACCACTTTGTAGTATCTCTTACCTCACCTTGGTTTGCATATATTGAAAAAATTTTGGTTGAAGGAAAACTTCTACATTATATAAGCCCAAAAGAACGAGGAGTGATTATTGATCCAAGTGGATATCGATGGCCACCCATCTTTTCCGACTGGCTCAAAATAGTTTTCTGGCAATTTTGGCAATTTACTATTTTTTAGCAATTTTAATCTTCCGGGGCCATTTTGAGGGCCCAAATGAAGGATTTTTGAGATAGAGCTTCTCAATTATATCCAAAGGCATGATTAATCCCTCAAAATGAATCTCATTGATGATACCTTTCCAACAGTCTATCATACGCCTAAAACGGAGATCGTATGCAAAAGTTACGAACTCGAGAAGTTGATGCACCAACTTACCCAAACGAGGCTCACATGACTTTTGGCACTTCATATCCTAGGGTTAGGTTTTTTGGATGTCTAGGGTTTTTGGCATTCCTTTTTATTATAAAAAGGACTTCATAGGCTCATTGTAATCATCTTCTTGCGAATGCGAGTAGTCGTCACATCTCTTCTCAGAGATAAGCTACCACCATTCTAGCGAGTCTTTCACTCTGTATTTTTACAGTCTCTGTACATTTATTTCATTAATAGAAATCATGTATTACTGTATATATGTGTTTATGGTTGCATCTATGATAAATTTATGTTATATTATTGAATATCTGTGATATCTCTGTGCATTTCTTTATTATATCTTCGCTCTCATTTCGTGCCGAAAATAATCCATATCAGTGGTATCAGAGAAAGCTGCTCTTGATCAATTTTTTTTCTTCAGTGAATGTCCCCAACGAGGTCCGAGAATAGAAATTTGGGTCTCGAGCTTGTCTCTCTTGAGGATAATCACTCTCGCACACCCAAGAAAACCTTAACGGAGGAAGAAAAAAAAATGACGGAGTAGACGATCGTATCAGTCTGTTTCCTGAGCAAGCTCTCACGTGACAGAGGAACGAAATGATGGATAATTTTTCCCACATCCTTCAATTCCTGCCGATAGAAACAAACACATATTCATGAAGTGGCCACTTTGGAAGCACCTCAAGGTACAAGTTAATTTTGATATTCCTGTATTTGAAGGGCAGATAGATGTAGAAGCCCTAGAAAAATGATTAAATCTGCTAGAAGGGTATTTCTCTATTCACAATTTTTCTGACAGAGAAAAGATCACCTTATCACTCCTTAAAGCACTCACCCATGTCAAAAACTAGTGGAAAACTTACTGGGAGAAACGTTCCACAAAGGATTCTAGAATATATGGGGCCAAGCCCACTTGAGATTTTTTTGTGGATGCGGTAAAGGAACATTATTACCTTGTTGACAACTATGAGGACCAATACATGAGATGGACCACACTTCGGCAAGAGAAGGGACAAGAAGTTTCACAGTTCACCAATACCTTCCATACCTTTCACACCAAGTTGGGTATCAAAGACTCCGACCGACATTTGGTTTTGAAATATCGTGGGGCTCTACACATATACATCCAAACTGAAATGGATTTTCTGGACATCTCATCACTCAGTGCTTCCCATCGATATGTTGTTAAAATCGAGCATAAATTTAAGCACTAGAACAAATGGGAGTTCAGATCTGCAAATCTACAACAACCAAAGTATGACAAAGATGGCCTTAATAAACAGTCTCCCGAAAACCAGTCCAAGCCACAGGAAAAGAGGGGACATGGCAAGACAAAGAAGGGAACTGGAAAATGGTGCAATTTCCACAAAACCCACTGGCACAACACCAATGAATGTTTCTCAAAATAGTCATTGGTGGCCAAGATCAAAGACAAGGAGCCGAACCCTGATTAAGAATTTGATTATGAAAATATTGGTAAAAGACAAATCATCAACGCAGACCCCACTGCTATTTTCGCGATCGCAACAATTCAACCAGAAGAACCAACAGATCCTGAAGAGGGGGAGCACCTTTTTCATTCACATATGTGGGTGAAGGGGACCCCACTGCATTTTATTGTTGATAGTAGAAGCCAGAAGAACCTCATCTCAACAAAGGTCATCAAACAGTTGGGTTTGTCGACAACACCACACCCGCAGCCATACAACATCGGGTGGCTTCACAAAGGACGAGATCTTCGTGTCAGCCAGCAATGTCGATTGTCATACGACATCTATCCCTTCAAGGATGAGGTATTATGTGATGTTGCCCCACTATATGTCTATGATGTTCTCTTGGGCCAACCATAAATGTGGAATCGCCATGTTGTTTATGAGTCTTGACCCCACAGTGTCAATGATTATTTTGGGGGGTCATCTCTACAGAATACCAGAGGTAGTTCTGACTATTGTTCCACCTAAAAACTAACACAAGGTAGTATCTCATACTGGAAAATTTATCTTCTTCACAATCTGTTCAAAAGAGGAACAGAAGGACACTGCAACCACTACAGCCTCGCCCCAAGCACCCTCTATCCAACAGAAGCAGGTCAACAAGGTTGCAGCAAAGTGAAAATATTCCTTCTGCACACCTTCCTCTCATGTATCCCGACTTGTTGAAGAGCCTTAGCCTCAACAGGTTTTTGAAAGACTTCCACAAACTGAGCAGCGCGACGTCTCCAGCAAAGCAAGCAACTCACCAAGATGCAGATTCAATAAACGTTTTTCCCTCTCCCCAGGTAACTCAACGCATTGGATACCATTGCTTCCTAAAGAGGGAGGATTTATCTATATGGATATCGGTGGCCAACTATCTTTCCCAACTCGCTCAAAACAGTTTTCTGGCAATTTTGGCAATTTACTATTTTTAGCAGTTTTTAACTTCTTGGGCCATTTTGAGGGCCTAAATGAAGGTTTTTAGAGATATAGGTCTTTAAAGATGGATAAATGAATGATTGAGCCCCAAAAATTAATCTCCTTGATGATACCTTTCCAACGGTCTATCATACACCTAAAACAGAGATCATATGCAAAAGTTATGACCTCGGGAAGTTGATGCACCAACTTACCCAAACGAGGCCCACATGACTTTTGGCGCTTCATCTCCTAGGGTTAGGTTTTTCAGATGTATAGGGTTTTGGGAATTCCTTTTTATTGTAAAAAGGATTTCATAGTGTCATCGTAATCATCTTCTTGCGAATGCGAGTAACCGTCACATCTCTTCTCAGAGATAAGCTTCCACCATTCTAGCGAGTCTTTCACTCTGTATTTACAGTCTGTGTACATTTCTTTCATTAATAGAAATCGTGTATTAATGTATATCTATGTTTATGGTTGCATATGATACATTTATGTTATATTATTGAATATCTGCAACATCTCTATGCATTTCTTTATTATATCTCTGCTCTCATTTCATGTCGAAAATAATCTGGATCAGTGGTATCAGAGCAGGCTGCTCTTGATCATTTTTTGTTTTTGGTGCATGTCCCCAATGAGGTATGAGTATAGAAATTTGGGTCTCGATCTTGTATCTCTTGAGGAAAATCACTCTCACACCCAAGAAACCCTTAATGGCGGAAGAAAACAAAAACGACGAAGCAGACAATCCTATCAATCTGTTGCTTAAGCAAACTCTCACGCGACAGATGGAGGAAATGATGGAGAATTTTTCCCATATCCTTCAACACATGTCGATAGCAACAGACGCATCTTCATGACATGGCCACTTTGGAAGCACCTCACCTTTCAAGGTACAAGTTAATTTTGATATTCCTGTATTTGAAGGATAGATAGATGCAGAAGCCCTAGAAAAATGGTTAAATCTGTTAGAAGGGTATTTCTCTGTTCACAATTTTTCCGACAGAGAAAAGATCACCTTCGCACTCCTTAAATCTATCCCCCATGTCAAACATTGGTGGGAAACTTATTGGGAGAAAATTTCCATAGAGGAGTCTGGAATAAATGGGTCCGAGCCCACTTGGGATTTTTTTTGTGGATGCAGTAAAGGAACAATATTACCCTATTGGCAACTATCATGAGGATTGATACATGAGATGGACCACATTGCGGAAAGAGAGGGGCCAAGTAGTTCTGGAGTTGACCAATACCTTCCATACCTTGCGCACCAAGCTGGCTATCAAAGAATTTGAACGAAATTTGGTTCTGAAATACCGTGGGGCTCTACATAGATACATCCAAACTAAAATGGATTTTCTGGACATCTTATCACTCAGTGCTGCCTATTGATATGTTATTAAAATCGAGAAGAAATTGAAGCACCAGAAAAAATGGGAGTTCGGGTCTGCAAATCCGCAACAAAAAAAGTATGACAAAGATGGCCTTAACAAATAGTATGCCGAAAACCAGTCCAAGCCACAAGAAAAAAAGGGATATAGGAAGACAAAGGACACTAGAAAATGGTGCGATTTCCACAAAATCCCCTAGCACAACACCAATGAATGTCTCTCAAAATAGTTATTGGTGGCCGATATCAAAGACAAGGAGCCAAACCCTGATTCATAATCTGATTATGAAAATACTGGTAAAAGACAGATCATCGATGCAAACCACACTACTATTGTCGTGACCGTAACAGTTCAACCAGAAGAACCAACATATCCTAAAGAGGGCGAGCACCTTTTTCATTCACAGATGTGGGTGAAGGGGACCCCGTTGCATTTTATTGTTGATAGTGGAAGCCAGAAGAACCTCATCTCCACAGAGGTCATCAAACAGTTGGGATTGTCGACAACACCACACCCATAGCCATACAAAATCGGTTGGCTTCACCAAAGACAAGATATTCGTGTCAGCCATCAATTTCGATTGTCATACGACATCCAACCCTTCAAGGATGAGGTATTATGTGATGTTTCTCCACTAGATGTATATGATGTTCTCTTGGGCCAACCATATATGTGGAAGCACCATGCTATTTATGAGTCTCGACTCCGCAATGTCATTGTTTCTCTGGGGGGTCATCTATACAGAATACTAGAGGTAGTTCCAACTACTATTCCACCTAAAAAGTGTTGCAAGGTAGTATCTCATAGTGCAAAATTCAGCTTCTTCACAATCTTTTCAAAAGAGGAACAGAAGGACACTGCAACCACTAGAGCCTCGCCCCAAGCACCTTCTATCCAACAGAAGAAGGTTGACAAGGTTGCAGAAAAGTGAAAAGATTCCTTCTGGACATCATCCTCTCACGTATCCTGACTTGTTGAAAATCCTCAGCCTCAACAGGCTCGTGACAAACTTCCACAAACTGAGCAACATGACATCTCCAGCAAGGCAAGCAACTCACCAAGATGCAGATTCAACAAACGCTTTTCCTTATCCCCTGGGAACTCAACACAATGGAGACCATTTCTTCCTAAATAGGGAGGATTGATCCAAGTGGATATCGGTGGCCACCCACCTTTTCCGACTGGCTCAAAATAGTTTTCTGACAATTTTGGCAATTTACTATTTTTAGCAGTTTTTAACTTTCGAGGCCATTTTGAGGGCCCAACTGAAGGTTTTTCAAGAAATAGGTTCTCAATGATATGAAAATTAATTCTTGAGCCCACAAAATTAATCTCCTTGACGATACCTTTCCAATGGTCTATCATACGCCTAAAACGGAGATCGTATGCAAAAGTTACGACCCCGGGAAGTTGATCCACCAACTTACCCAAATGAGGCCCACATGACTTTTGGCGCTTCATCTCCTAGGGTTAGGTTTTTTGGATTTCTAGGGTTTTGGGCATTCCTGTTTATTGTAAAAATCCCTTCATAGCCTCATTGTAATCATCTTCTTGTGAATGCGAGTAGCCGTCACTTCTCTTCTCAGAGATAAGCTGCCACCATTCTAGCGAGTCTTTCACTCTATATTTTTACAGTCTCTGTACATTTCTTTCATTAATAGAAATTGTGTATTACTATATATCTGTGTTTATGGTTGCATATCTGATAAATTTTTGTTATATTATTGAATATCTATGATATCTTTGTGCATTTCTTTATTATATCTCCGCTCTCATTTCGTGCCGAAAATAATTTGGATCAGTGGTATCAGAGCAGGCTACTCTTGATTGTTTTTTTTTTAGTGCATGTCCCCAACGAGGTCCAAGTATAGAAATTTGGGTCTCGATCTTGTTTCTCTTGAGGAAAATCTCTCTCACACACCCAATAAACCCTTAATGGTGGAAGAAAACAAAAACGATGGAGAAGACGATCCTATCAGTCTTTTGCTTGACCAAGCTCTCACACGATAGAGGGACGAAATGATGGATAATTTTTCCCACATCCTTCAACGCCTGCCAATAGCAAAAGGCGCATATTCATTAAGTGGCCACTTTGGAAGAATCTCACCTTTCAAGGTATAAGTTAATTTTGATATTCTTATATTTGAAGAACAGATAGATGCAAAATCCCTAGAAAAATGGTTAAATCTGCTAGAAGGGTATTTCTATGTTCACAATTTTTCTGACAGAGAAAAGATCACCTTCGCACTCCTTAAAGATCTCCCCTGTGTCAAACATTGGTGGGAAACTATCTGGGAGCAAAGTTCCACAGAGGATTCTGGAATATATGGGGCCGAGCCCACTTGGGATTTTTTTTGTGGATGCGGTAAAGGAACAATATTACTCTGTTGGCAACTATGAGGACCAGTACATGAGATGAACCACACTACGGCAAGAGAGGGGCCAAGCAGTTATGGAGTTCACCAATACCTTCCATACCTTGCACACCAAGCTGGGTATCAAAGACTCCGAACAACATTTGGATCTGAAATACCATGGGGCTCTACATAGATACATCCAAACTGAAATGGATTTTCTGGACATCTCATCACTTGGTGCTCCCTATCGATATGTTGTTAAAATCGAGAAGAAATTTAATCACTAGAACAAACAGGACTTCGGGTCTGCAAATCCGCAACAACCAAATTATGACAAACATGGTCTTAACAAACAGTCTCCTGAAAACCAATCCAAGCCAGAGGAAAACAAGGGACATGGGAAGACAAAGAAGGACACTGGAAAATGGTGCGATTTCCACAATATCCCTTGGCACAACACCGATGAATGTTGCTCAAAATAGTCATTGGTGGCTGAGATCAAAGACAAGGAGCTGAACCCTGATTTTGAAAATACTGGTAAAAGATAGATCATCGACGCAGACCCCACTGCTATTGTCATGACCACAACAATTCAGCCAGAAGAACCATCAGATCATGAAGAGGGGGAGCACCTTTTTCATTCACATAAGTGGGTGAAGGGGACCCCGCTACATTTTATGTTGATAGTGGAAGCCAGAAGAACCTCATCTTAGCATAAGTCGTCAAACAGTTGGGATTGTCGACAACACCACACCCGCAGCCATACAACATCAGGTGGCTTCGCCAAGGACGAGATCTTCATGTCAGCCATCAATGTTGATTGTCATACAACATCCAACCCTTCAAGGATGAGGTATTATGTGATGTTTCCCCACTAGTTGTCTTTGATGTTCTCTTGGGCCAACCATATATGTGGAAGCACCATGTTGTTTATGATTCTCGACCCCACAGTGTCATTTTTTCTCTAGGGGGTCATATCTACAGAATACCAGAGGTAGTTCCGACTACTTTTCCACCTAAAAAGTGCCGCAAGGTAGTATCTCATACTACAAAATTCAGCTTCTTCACAATCTGCTCAAAAGAGGAACAAAAGGACACTGCAACCACTACAGCCTTGCCCCAAGCACCTTCTATCCAACAGAAGAAGGTCAACAAGGTTGCAACAAAGTTCAAATATTCCTTCTGCACACTTTCCTCTCATGTAGCCTGACTTGTTTAAAATCCTCAGCCTCAATAGGTTCTTGACAGACTTCCACAAACTGAGTAGCGCGACGTCTCCGGCAAGGCAAGCAACTCACCAAGATGAAGATTTAGAAAACGCTTCTCCCTCTCCCCTAGGAACTCAATGCAATGGAGACCATTGCTTCCTAATGAGGGAGGATTGATCCAGGTGGATATCAGTGGCCACCCACCTTTTGCGACTGGCTCAAAACAGTTTTCTGGCAATTTTGGCAATTTACTATTTTAAGCAGTTTTTAACTTCCGGGGCCATTTTGAGGGCCCAAATGAAGGTTTTTCAAGATCAAGGTTCTCAATTATACCTAAAGGCATGATTGAGGCCCATAAATTAATATCCTCAATGATACCTTTCCAACAGTCTATCATACGCCTAAAACGGAGATCGTATGAAAAAGTTACGACACCGAGAAGTTGATGCACAAACTTACCCAAACGAGGCCCACATGTCTTTTGGTGCTTCATCTCCTAGGGTTAGGTTTTTTGGATGTATATGGTTTTTGGAATTCCTGTTTATTGTAAAAATTCCTTCAGAGCCTCATTGTAATCATCTTCTTGCAAGTGCGAGTAGCCGTCACATCTCTTCTCAGAGATAAGTTGCCACCATTCTAGTGAGTCTCTCACTCTGTATTTTTACAATCTGTATACATTTATTTCATTAATAGAAATCATGTATTGCTGTATATATGTGTTTATGGTTTCATATATGATACATTTCTTTTATATTATTGAATATCTACGATATCTCTGTGCATTTCTTTATTATATCTCCACTCTCATTTCGTGCCGAAAATAATCCGGATAACCTAGTTCTTTTGTATTTGGTCCTTCATCATATATTCAGCCTTTGGAGGCTTATTTTGTATTGTCGGGAGCATTTTCTAGAAACTCATATCTTCTATCTTGTAGCCATCTGATGTTATTCCATATCTACTTCTATATTGTATTAGGTTCTTGCTTTTCATAATAAAAAGGTCAGATCTGTGCTTTGGAGTTCCATATCTTGTGTATTGATTAGATCTTGCATTGTATTGAGCATATCTTCATGATTTGTGTTGAATAACTGAATATAAATCTAAGGCCAAACTTTGAGAGGCCAACCTGCATATAAAAAAAACCAAACATTTAATTCAAGGGTTAGCTAGTGTTCCCAAGCGAAAAATTGGCTTGGGAACATTACAGTGATATCATAGCTCTGATCCTCCCATCCTATGAGGATAAGTGCATGCAAAAATTCTATGGTATTTATGTGGGACGAAGGAACTAATAGACAAGTGAGACAGAAGCCAAAATGGAGGTTTCAGGTGATGACATTGATCCAGAGGGCTTGTCATTCTTAGCACAGGAGTTCCATAAGTCCATAAACTAGACAAAAAGTAAATTGGTCACCCACATACAGGATAACTAGGAGACAAACCGTAGTGGGCAGGCCGAAATATCTGATACCTTGAGGAAGGTAGATGAAAACCAGACAAGGATAGAAACAATTTTGATGGAAATGAGTCACAAGGATAAAGGTCCAAAGGCGTGTGACAATAGGGAAACGAGTGGATCTCATGGAGGGAACATGTATCATTCAGATCATGTTTTCTATCATCAGTCTGAGGGGAGCCATGGAGGGGGAGAACCACATGGACAGACATGTAGTAGGGATACTCCTAGATCATACTTTCCCCCATTCACAGATGAACCCACATAGTGTGAACCCATAGATGAACTTGTTGAGTAGATGGTGCAATGTTCCAGGGATTACAATGGGTACAAAAACTAGACACGTACCTGTAGCTTAACCCTATGAGGGATATGGGGGCCATCAATTTTTCCACCACGTACTTGGATGGAAAATATCATGATTGGTGGTATAATGGATTGACCACACTTGGCCACAATTAGATAGTGGCATACACAGAGTTCACTCAGAGGATAATTGACAGGTTCAACCAAGGGGAGCTTGAGCTACATTTCCAGGAGCTCAGACAACTCAGACAAATAGGAGCACCTAAGATGTATATTGAATAATTCCAGAGACTAGCAGTCATGGTGCAGGATGGGTTATAGTTTAAGCTCATGATTCTCTTCACTGAGGGTTTGATGGAACCCTTGAAGGGTTGGGTAAAGGGTTTTAAAACTACCAACCTCCAGGATGCTATCTAGAGGATGAGAGACCTAGGACCAGCTACAAAGCCAAAATTTGTGCCTATACCACCTCTTAACACCGGAGGAAGAGACCAGATACCTCTGATGAACCTAGGAGGGAGTGACCCAAGGGAATTTGACAGGGGAAGAGGTAGGATGGATGAGAATACTAGAAGAGAAATAAGGAGGAAGAAACTATGCTATACATGCAAAGAGCCATGGAACCCATCCCACAAATGCATGGGTTGTGGCCAAGTGCATTACATAGAGGTGACTTCAGACAATGACGAGGATGAGGATTTTGGCCACATCTAGAACATAGAGGCAAACACCATCAAAATTGTAGAGGAGGCCATAGGTCATGACAGTATTACATAAGAGAGAGATACTTTGGAATCCATCAGTGGGATGCCCAAGTACAACACCTTCAGAATGAGAGGAGTTTTGCAGGGGAAAAAGGTGTCAATGTTGATTGATGGGGGGGGCTCTCACAACTTCATTGACTCAGCATTGCTACAGAGGAGGCATATACCCACGGTCAAATTTGAAGGATTCATGGTGGAGGTAGTAGGTGGAAGCACCATGCCTTGTAATAGGTACATTCCAGGAATGAATCTTACATTGGATAGGCATGATTTGGTATAGCATGTTTATGTGATGGACCTTCCAGACACCAACATAATCCTTGGAGTACAGTGGCTCAATACGTTGGGGCCTATCACCACCAACTACAATACCATGGATATGCATTTCATAGAGGAGGGTAGAATAAAGGTATTCCTCCAAGGCATGATATGTAACTCAGCCAAGGTGGTCACGACAAAGAGGATGGAGGCCATTTTCAGGAGAGAAGAAATAGTGTATGTTGTTGAGCACAAGATTTCGGCATGTGTGGACAAAAAGGGAAAGATTCACTATGCACCAGAGATTCATAGGATCATTGACAAACACAGTAAGGTGTTTGGACCTATTCCACCAGGTGTGCCACCTGACAGGGGATTTGAGCATATCATTGAGTTAGAGGAAGGAGAAAAACTAGTCATCACCATGCCTTACAGACACCCAAAGAAGTACAAGGATGAAATAGAGAAGGAAATAAAAGAGCTCTTGGATATGGGGCACATCAGGCCAAGTTCCAGCCCTTTTTCCTCTTCAGTGGTGTTGGTCAAGAAGAAGGATGGAACCATACACATGTGCATTGACTTTAGGGCACTAAACAAGAAAACAATCAAAAACAAGTATCCCATACCAAGGATTGACGAGTTATTGGACGAGCTTCATGGGGTTGTCCATTTCACTAAAATTGACCTATGCTTTGGCTACCATCAAATCAAGATGAGGGAGGGGGACATCCCAAAAACTGCTTTCAGGTGTCACTATGACCACTATGAATTCTTAGTGATGCCATTTGTCTTAACCAATCCCCCCTCCATGTTCTAATCATGTATGAACCATGTCTTCAACAAACAGTTAAGGAAGCATCTTCGTGTTTTATTTGATGACTTTCTAATCTATAGAAAGATGTGGGAGGAACACCTTCAACATGTGGAGTAGATCTTGACTATCATGGAGGATCAATCATTGTATGCCAAGGAGTTCAAATGTGAATTTGGAATGACATAGGCCCTCTACTTGGGACATATTATTGGGGTTAAAGGAGTACATGTACATCAGGAGAAAATCTAGGCCATAGTTGAATGGCCCACACCCAAAACCCTTACAGAGTTGAGGGGATTTTTAGGCATCTGCAACTATTACATGAGATTCGTCAAAGGGTTCTCCCAATTGTGTGCACCCTTGACCGATATAACAAAGAAAGGGGCCTTCAGATGGAGTGAAGAGGCCCAAGCCACCTTCAACATAATGAAGAAAGTAATGAGAACATGCCTTGTGTTGGGATTACCATATTTTGGCCAGCCTTTCACCTTGGAGTGTGATGCCTTCAGAGAAGTCATTGTGGCTAGATTGATGTAGAATAGGCACCCTCTTGCCTATGATATCCAAAAGATCAGGGGTCCTTAATTACTTTACACTATCTATGACAAAGATATGATGGCCATCATGCACGACTTGGAAAAATTCTGACAATACTTAGTCAGTGCTAGATTTGTGGTAAAATCATATCACAATAGCCTCAAGTACTTCTTGGAGTAGAAGGACTTGAATGAAAGACAACAGAAGTGGGTCAGTAAGATACATTCCTATGAATTTGACATTGAATTCATCAAAGGGAAAAACTACATAGTAGCAGAGGCATTATCTAGGAGGCCATCAGTCTATGCCATGACAGATGTATCAGTTGATTGGAAGGACCACCTTGTGATGGAATATTCAAAAAATCAGTTCTCTTGTCAGGTGATAGATGGATGGGTACAGGATGATAACTTTAGGGTCATAGAGGGAATCATCTACTACAAGGGACAAATCTTTTTGGTTCCTCAATCAACCTTCAAGGCCAAGATACTACAGGCTTGTTATGACTCACTAGTGGCAGGGAACCAAGGGATTGGAAAGACTTACAAGTAGGTAAGGGAGAGGTTCTCATGGAAGGGCCTCAAGGAGGATGTGATGAGTCACATCAAGGAGTGTACTAATTTTCAAGAGAATAAGGATGAGCACACTCATCCAGCGAGACTATTGCAACCTTTACCCATCCCCGAGCATAAATGGGAGAGTATCTCCATGGACTTCATCAAAAAGTTTCCAAGGGTATAGGGTAAGGATTGTATTTTCGTAGTGGTTGATAGGACGACTAAATTCTCACACTTCTTCACCATTGCTACAGACTTCGACGCAACACAGGTGGCCAAATTATTTTTCAGAGAGATTTTTAGATTACATGGTTTACCCAAAACCATTATTAGTGATAGGGACAACAGATTTATGAGTATGTTTTGGCAGGAGTTATTTAGGTTGGTTGGTATGGCCTTGACCCCTAACACTAGTTATCATATGTAGATGGACGGGAAGATCAAAATAGTCAACAAATGGGTGGAAGGCTACCTCAGGAATTATGTGGCAGGGTAGTAGAAGGAACGAGTTAGGTGGCTACACTTGGGGGAATACTGTTACAACACCACCCACCACATGTCCATAGGCATGACCCCATTCAGGGCATTGTACAACTATGACCTACTCTCGTTTGTAGAGATTTCTTTTGGTGACAACAGAGCCCCAATGGTACAGGATTGGGTATAGTAGAGCCAGAACATCCTCAGGGAGTTGAAGGATCACTTACAGAGGGCACAAAATTAGTAGAAGGTCCAAGCAGATAAGAACAGGGTGGAACGTACCTTTAAGATTGGTGATTCAGTCTACCTAAGGCTCCAACTGTACAGGCTGGCTTCTATCAGAACAAGTGGAGCATAAAATCTCCAACCTCATTTCTTTGGGCACTACAGGATCAACAGAAGGGTAGGGGTCATGGCTTATGAGCTCGAACTCCCACATGGTAGCAAGATCCACAATGTTTTCCATGTTTCATGCCTGAAGAGGGCCATCAGCCAACACATCACCCCCCTTGAGACGTTGCCACCTCTCGATGAAGAGGGGAAATTGGTGCTAGTATTGGAGGAAATATTGAAGGTACGAGAGAAGAAAATATACAATAGAAGCATTTGAGAATACTTAATCAAATGGAAGGATCTGCCTATTGAATATGCCACATGGGACAATGAGCAGGTGATACATGAAGCAAGTTTGAAATTTCTTGTGGGAAAGCAATTTCTAGCAAGGGAAACTGTAATGTCCCCCACCTCTTGATGAAGAGTTTTGGGAAGACTTAGTGGTCTAGTCATCCCCACTAGACCATAGTCTCATGCAACATGGGGAAAATTCAGCCAACTCAATTTTATATTTTGAAGTTGACTTAGAAAAAGGGAAAGAGGGAAAAAAGTAACTCAATGAAGAATTAGAACATTGGAGGTTGAGTTAGGAGTTTAACCTAGGGGTTAAAATAACTCAACAGGGAAACATAATGGAAGTATAAAGGAAAGGATAGGGCACACCTTTAATATCATCTTGGATATTTGGTATTTTCTTGTTGAGCTCTTGAGCACACAGTTTTGAGGGTTTTGAGATTAGAAACCCTAGAGAAAAACTCAGTGGTGAAAGATTCCACTCACCTTGTTCCAAGCTTGGTCTCGGGGATGAAATAATCTACCCACACCATTCTACACTCATCACAAGTTCCATTATTGATTCAGGAGGGCAACAGGGTCATACCATTTAGGGTTTTCCAGCAGGAGCCTACCATTTCATTGGGGGAAGTTCGATCCAACATTGTGATAGGGTCTAGAGACATTCTAGCACTTGGGTTTTGCTTATAGGACCTTGCTCATCTATTTGGAGGCATTTTGGAGGAGTTACTTTAGCCAGATTGTTAGCTACAGATTTGGGACAACTTGGAGAGAAGGAGGGCACATTTTTTATTAAGATATTCTTAGATCTAGTGAGTTATACCTAATATTTGATTGTGAGACTTCTCCCAATGAATTTTGGCAACCTGATCTATCATCCTAGGGATTTTCAGGATTTTTGGAGGATTCCTTCATCAATGCCGAATTATTGGGCACTTCAGGGTTTCAGGAGAGCACAACCTTGATTAGGGTTTTAGTAGTTTGGAGGGGAAAGACTTGGCATTTGAGCTTCATACTTCAAGGATGGATTTCCCTTGTCCTGGTCTATCTTTTGGTGAATTTTGGCATCGTTTTGAGGTCTCCTTTAGCTAGGTTGAAACCTTGGCCTTCTCATCCACCCAACAGGACATGCCAACAGCTAGGGGGTTGGACGTAACCCTAGTTCTTTTGTATTTGGTCCTTCATTTTATATTGTCGAGTGCATTTTGTAGTAGCTCATATCTTCTATATTGGATCCATCTGATGTTATTCCATATCTTCTTCTATATTGTATCATGTTCTTTCTTTTCATAATAAAAAGGTCAGATCTATGCTTTGGAGTTACATCGCCTTCTTCCTAGGAGGCTACTTGAAATTCTTGGAGAAGAAGCACTCACTGATATCCAATTCTTGTTCCAACTAATAATCAACCAACTGTTAATAATCCCACTAATACTCCTAACGCAACCATGAGTGTGTTTTTGGGGCCTTTGAATTTTGCAACAATCCAAGGTGCCCCACACCAAGTCCCTGAGAAGGCCAAAGAAAAGTTACCTATCTTTCAGGGAAACAATGCAATCAGTGCAAATTCTTACATCTTGAACTTCCAGATGTGTGCTGAGAGGTATTATCGGGGTCATAATGAAGAGGATGTGAAAATGACCCTTTTTGTGTATTCACTAGAAGGTGATGCAGCTGAATTGTTTACGAATTTTGATCCAGCTAAGTTTAGCACCCTTGATTCGATATTGGATGAATTTAGGAAGATATGGGGTGATCATAAGGAACATAGGTTTCAGTTAGTTTCCCTCACTTCTAGCCATAAGAAAGAGAATGAAACTGTGGAGGAGTTCAACACTAATTTTAACAGTTTAGTGAAGAGTCTCCATGATGATATAAAACCCTCAGATGTTGCAGTCTTGATATATTATATGGAGGATTTTGAGGGGGAAATGAGGTATTCCCTAAGGGATAAGGATCCTCAAACATTAAAAGTAGCACAAACCACAACTGTAAAAATTGATAAGAACATGCAGGATGCTAGGAAGTCTAACATTCATGGTTTTGCACGAGGTTATTCTTCTTCAAAATTCAATGATGAAAAGAAGAAGAAGGTTGAGGGTCAAGAGTCATAAAATGATGGAATTAAGGAGTTGACCCAACTTATTAAACAATTGGAAATAAATCATGCCAGTCAGATCAATGCCTTGTAGAATGATTAATCACTATGGAGAGGGCACAAAATAATAGACAACATCCTAGGTCAAATGATAAATGGCCTAAGAGACCTCCTCAACATGAGAAAAGGCCACCTAATCCTTTTGAATCCACCAACTTGGTATATCATCACTCAATACCTTATTGTAAACCTTTTGGTCAGTTTCATGAGGAAGTGACTTGTCCAGTTTTCCTTGAGGGTTGTTATGATAATGATTATGGAAGTCAAGGAAATGAACAAATCAACATGTGTGGTAGGAAATACAATCATGGCATGTATGATTGGATGGAGTTTGCTGAATATGGAAATAGTGCAAATCTTATGAATAATTTTGTTGATAAAGAAATAGATAAGTTTGGGCCTAAGACCACACACAAGCAAGTAGCAGAAATGGATAAGTATAGGGGCATTACATACCAAAGAAATGGAAATAAAGATAAAGGTCAATCTGGTGTTCCCAAGGTATCCCCTTTTCCTCCTAATTCAAATTTGCATGTTGACTCAAGTTTGAATATTGACTTAGGTGGTTGGTTGAGTAAAGTTAAGATGTTAGTTCCAGTGTCATAACTTATGAAGATCCCTTTCCAAAGGGAGAAGTTACTTAAATCCATATAAGATCTTCCACATAGTTTTGTTAATAGGCAACCAACATTTTCTTACTAGGACGCACCCGTTATCTTACAGAATTGGGATAGGGGTAATGAGAAGAATCTACCTTTGTACTTATCTTTACTTATAAACGACAAAGTATTACACAATTACATTCTAGATTTAGGGGCAAGTTCTAATGTTATGACTAAGAATGTGATGGAACAATTGAATCTTAGAATATCTAGACCTTATCATAACATTTGTGCCATGGATAGTAAAATGATTGAAGTGCATGGATTGATTAAAGGTTTGCAAGTACATTTGGCAGTCTTCCCAGACATCATGTTTGAAATGGACATAGTAGTGATTGATGTTCCGGATGCTTGGGGAATGTTATTAAATAGAAAGGCAGCTGCAGATTTGGGTGGTAACTTACAAATGGACTTATCTTATGCTACCATCCCTACTCCAAATGGGAACACTTTCAAGTTGACTAGGGAAGTGTTTAGGAGATATCATATTGAAGACACAAGAAACGAAAAAAATGAGGAGAGTCTTAGTAATTATGCCATCTTGTCTAACTCTATTGTACCCTTAGAGGAAAATGTTCATAAGGATAAAGTTGATGAGATATGGTACATGGATTTTGATGGTACTTTTTCTAGAGTAGGAAAGGGTGATGGAATTGTGCTTGAAGCTCCAAATGGTAAAGTGTTTAAGTTTTCTTATAGATTGGAGTTTGATGCAACCAATAATGTGGCTGAGTATGAAGATTTTCTACTTGGTTTAGAAATTTGCAAGGATATGGGTGTGAAATGTTTAAACATCAAGATACAACATCTAAAGAATACATTTACTTGCAAGTCTAAGAGATTGAAAAAGTATAGGAATGCAAATTGGGACTCCATTGGTGATCTATATACTTTAAACCTTATTGTTATTCATATAGAAAAAATTTTGAAGGCAGATGAAATTGCAGTAGCTGCTTCCATACTTCAGCTTTCAGATAATTTGATTGATGAGAATATTTCAGTGGAATTGATTTTTAGACCCTCATTTCCTGATAACATGAATCATTGGCAAGTTTTTGATGACGACAAATAGGTTATTAAGTTCTTGACTCATATGCATGAGTTCTTTGACTTTGGCATCAATGTGAGAGAAGAGGGTTGTAATTATACCAGAGATGATGATAATTTAAATCCATTTCCTAGGTGGGTTGTGACCCAAGAAAAAACCTTTGATAGACAAAATGGTCACAAACAGAAAGAAGAGTCAAAAGAAAAACTTTGTGATCACTTATAAGTCAACATTGGAAGTGAGCAAGGGCCTAGGATTATAAAAGTAGGCAAAACTACCCCTATTGAAGAAAGAAAAGAATTTTTTAAGTTATTAAAAGAATATAGGGATGTTTTGGCTTTCAGTTATGATGAGCTCAAAGTCTATAGGGAGGATGTAATTCAGCATGTGATTCCTCTCAAGGAATAAACTAATCCCTTTAGACAAAAGTTGAGACAAATGAACCCCACGTTAGCTCCTTTGGTCCAAAAGGAGTTCCAAAAAATGATAGAGGCAGGCATCATAGCCCAAACTAGACATTCTTCATGGTGCTCAAATTTGTTTGTTGCAAGGAAGAAGAATGGAAAGATTAGGTTGTGTATTGACTTCAAGAATTTGAACATTGCTTGCACAAAAGACCACTACCCCTTCCCAAGATGGAAACTTTACTTCAAAGAGTAACAAGATCGGGAATGATTTCCATGCTTGATGGCTTTTCAGGTTATAATCAGATTAGACTGAAAGAAAACAATAGGAATAAGACCACTTTACCACTCCATGGGGAACCTTTGAATATCTTAGAATTCCATTTGGTTTATCAAATGTTGGAGCTACTTTTCAAAGAGCTATGGACTATGCCTTTAGGGGGTTGATTGGAAAGTTGATTGAGATATATCAGGATTATTTAACAGTGTTTTCTAAGGATGGGAAAACTCACATTGACCACCTTATACAAGTTTTGGATAGGTGTAGAGAGTTTTGGATTTCTCTAAATCCTTCTAAGTCAGTATTTGGGGTGACTGAAGGTAAATTATTGGGCCACGAAATTTTTGAAGATGGGGTCGAGTTAGACTCGGAGAGAGTTGAAGAAAACAAAAAGGTACCCTTTCCTATTTCAAAGAAAGCTCTCCAATCCTTCTTAGTCCAAACAAATTTTGTTCATAGGTTCATTCTCAACTATGAAGAGATCATGAAACCTATATATAAGCTGCTTAAGAAGGATGTCAAGTTTGACTGGAATGATGAAATCAAGAGATCTTTTCAAAGTATAAAAACTGCCATATTTGAAGCTCCCATCCTTATTAGCCCAAATTATACTAAGGACTTTCATATTTTCTCCTTTTCCTCTGAAGACACTATTGTTGGTGTATTGCTTCAGAAAAATGATCAAGGCCATGATCAACCCATTGCATATATGAGTAGGGCCTTGCAAAATTCAGAATTAAAGTATCCCATGTTTGAGAAACAAGCTTATGCCTTAGTGAAATCACTCAAACATTTCAGAGTCTTCATCAAATATTCCAAGGTGATTGGTTATGTTCCTAATTCTGCAGTTAAAGATGTGTTATATCAGGTAGAAGGATTAGGCTCAAGGGGTATATGGATTGCTAAGATCCAGGAGTATGATTTGGAGATCAAACCCATGAAATTGATTAAGGGTCAAAGTTTAGCAAAAATGTTGACAAAAGGTAATGAGAAGGCCTTGGGTATGGTTTTCCACATTGATAATGAAGAACTCCCTCCTAATTTATTGAATCTTGAACAAGTAGGATGGTATACAAACATCATCTTTTATCTTAATAATCTAACTTGTATCTATCTTGTTGAAACATTTGTAAACTTGTAACTATCTTGTAACGAATCTCCCCTTAACTTAGTTGACCCCTTGCCATATCTTAGGCACTAGTTTTAGTTGTCCTCGAAAAGGTTTGGTTGTTCATACTTAATTGTTGCACCCTACATTTGTTGTTTAACATCATAGGATATATTCCCCATGATATTTTAATGAATTAAAACCAACTCCTAGAACATTAAACTCTAAATCTCATCTAGTAACTAGGGTCTATCCCCCTTGGCTTCCCTAGGAGTTAGCCTAGAGGGAAGAGGTTCAAGTCAAAGTGATATCATGGACTTTGAACCTAGGCATTGTGTCTTCGAGGACACCCTAAGTGAGCAGGACTTAGCTCATGTTTTCAAGTGTGTATAAGGATGACAACAGGATGTTGATCAGAATGTCTACAAATTGGATGTTGTTAGAATTGTCGATGCATGTACCAACATTGGGAAGGATAAAAGTCGGAAGGATGCACTGGAGAAATGTTATGTAGATATGGTTTTAGAAGTTTCAATTGTTGTTGAATATGATTGTGATGTTTATAAAGGAGATGATGGAATTGTCACTTATACTTGAAATATTTCAAAATTGGAAAGAAGGAAGACATTTAATGGTCCAACTATAATGCGAACATCCCTATCCAAAGAACCATGAAAAGTACATATACCAATCAACACCAGGATGAATTTCAACCCAATGATATGCCCATGTTTGTTTTAATCTCAGAAGAAATGGATAAGTCAACCTACCAACACTCAATTTTCAATGTTTCTCTATTTTCTATGCCAATAAAACATAGGGGTAAGGAGGATTGCATTAATAAAGTATTGAGGATTTGATGATTATGGGATTATCAAATGTCTTTTTTTATCCCCATTTTTTTGATAACTAAGGATATTATGTCTCGAGGCCCTCAAGTTGCATATATGGAGTGTCAAGAGACTACATGACCAACAGTACCCTTTGCATGGATGGAAAACCCACTCACCACCACAAATGGTCACATATTTGCAGATGGCATCCACCACACCAGATGGATTCCGAAAGGCAGTGGGTCTTGCTCCATGAGGTACAAGTCAATATTATGGTGAGCATCATTTCAATATTTAATCTAGTTGAGTATGTCGTATCTTAGATTGTTCTAGATTTCATGATATATGGTTGGACATTATACATTTTACCCTACTTTACCTTGGTGGTTGACAATGTGTCTTAGTAAGTGGTTTTTATTGGGGATGGGTTTCCTACTAAGAACTCCCTTAAAGAGCCATTGTATTGTTACCAACCATACTTACCACTTTCCATCATTATTCCCCTCAATTTCCTTATCTCTTGGGATTTTAGGGTGTATTGACCCAAGAAGGGGTTGTCCCTCATTCTATGGGAAGAAGGGGATGAAGACCCAGAGAGGTTGATGTTGGGTAAATGATAAAATCCTTATATAAACCTTCCATATGCTTCACCCAGGGATCACCCAAGAAAGCGTTGAAATTATTATCTTTGAGTAAAGGGGACCCACAATATAATAAAGAATGTTTAAAAGGTTAGTTGAAGGATAGGAGGTCCCATCATGAGCTGACCTATCACGTCCATGAGTATCTAGTGGTATGACATTGTCATCATCTGGTCACCAAACCAAGGAAATGGCTCTCAGTTTCATGGATAAGAGAAAGGGGATCTCATCACAAGCCAACCTTCTCATTTCCACTAGGTGTTTGTGGGTGACATTGCCATCATCTAGTCTTCATGCCAGGGCAGTGACCTTCAACCTCTCCTTATGCTATATTGAAAGAAAAACAAATAAAGAAAGATAAAAGGAAATTGATGGGCTTGGAAAAAGTGCATTGCGGATGAAGGTACCACAGACCCTCTACAAAGGCACCAATGAATAAGACACTACAACCCCTTGTATGTCATGAGTCATATTCCCATTGAGTCTAGACCCCAACTTCTTTATCCACTTTACATGGATTAGAGAGGGATATCTTGGAAACTCTCCTTGACCTAGGGAAATATATACCCAATAGGACCCCTCATCAACCCTCCCATATTCAAGCTTGACAAGTCACATAGTTTCTTTGAGAAGTTAATTGTTTTATATAGTGATCTTTGATGCACATGATTATATGGCTTATTTATTGATTGAATTCACTTATCATGATGTTATGACTTGATATCCTTGGAGGGCATGCTAATTTGTCTTTGCATGACCTAGTTACTGGACAGTTTTAGGAGAACAAGCCTAGCTTGGGCTTCCATGGGGCTGCAAGCCCACATGTTGGATGCAAAGGGCCCGCATGTAGGATGAGAAAGATCAGACTTGGAAGGCCTTGATGATGACTTGGATGAAATATCTTATCCCTCACTTGCCAAACGATTTTCCTAGGAGGGGAAAAATGTCCTCTTTTTTAGCTTGATGTCATGTTTGGGGGGCTAGGGCATGGTGGTGAGATGATATGCATTGGAAATTGGATGTTTTGAGGTTTTTGAGGCTTTGACCATGAAGTAAGACATTTGGATGCTTGATACATTGATTTGGGAAGCCTTAATACCCTCCTGCATCACCAACGACCTTCTCCTAGTGCCAAAACGTCCCCTAAAGTGGTGACATCCATGTAAATTAGGGTTTTATTTGTGCAAAAATGAAATTTTAAATGAATTGCTTAATATTACTTTGTTAAGGGGGAAAGATTAGGGTTTTTGACCCTATTATCCCCCTGTTTAGGGATAACTAAGGAGATTATGTCTTGAGGCCCACAGGTCCTAGACATGGAGTATTGAGAGCCAGATCGACTTGAGCATGGCCCTAGAGGGCCCATCTTTTCATTCTTCAGCACCTCCACTTTTTCAGCAGTAGCAACGTCCATCACTTCGGCCTAGTCCTATAGAAGAAATGGATCTTTCTCCATGAGTTAATGAGTCTGGGCATCATGTTATGTGTCACTCTGATCCTCAAAACCTTTGAATATGTGCATTTGATTATTTTTGTCTTTAACGGGTGCTTGGTTCTTATGCCTATCCACTTGACCATATCTGGGGGGAATAACAGGATGCCCTAGTAAGCTAGTGCTCATAGATTTTGAGTTTCCACTGGGGGGATTCATGAGAAGCCATCGTCTACTCCTACCATAATTACCACTTTCCATCTTTCTCCCGCTCATCCATCCCATTACACTGGTCTGGAAATTGGGTTGGCCAAATATTTAAGGGTTGTACCTTACCTTGTGGGAAGAAGGGGCTAAAGGCCTAGAGGGTAAAAGTAGTTGGAAAAAGATAAAAGACAAGAATAAAACCTCAAGATGGTTTTCCCAAGGATCCCTAAGAAAGCAGTAAAAGTATTCTCAGTAAGAAACAAAAAATAATAAAACAAGACCTGGTTAGAGGATAGGGGGTCTCATCATGAGACAACCTATTAGGTCCATGAGAATCTAGCAGTATGATACTACTAGCAGTTGGTCACCACACCGGGGTAGTGTCTCTTGGTGACATAGCCAAGAGAAAGGGGGTCTCATCATGAGACAACCTTCTCATTTCTGTGAAATTCTTGTGGGTAACATTGCCACCACTGGTCACCACACTAGGTCAGTGTCCCCTAGCTAGCTTCATGAAGAAAAATCAATAAGAAAAAGAAAAAAGGCATGAATGGGCTTGAAAACCTTGCATCCATGATAGGTGAAACTCATCCTCTACAAAGGCACCCATAGGTAATCCATGCATTTTGTGCTATCATTACATGCCTTGCCCAAACATCCCTTATCCACTTCACCCACTCACATGGCTTAGATTTGATCTCTCCTGGAAACACCCCACATCTAGTGAGCATTAACCCAATAGGACGCCCTGTCACTTCCTCCAAACTTGGCTTGTAGATTAGTATAATGTCTTTGAGCACTTGTTCGAGTAAATGGGGGTTTTCTGCACATGTTTAGTAAAATTGATGGTTAGATTTGATTGACATTGATATGATCTTTGTGACTTATGATCCCATGGAGGGCGTATCTGTTGATGTGTAGGACCATACCCGATGGACAGGTACCTTATGGACAGGAACACATGGGGAGATGATTAGTTTGGATCTCCATCAGGCTTAAAGCCCATCAAATGGATGTTGTGACTCTAGCAGGGGGCACATATAGATTAGAAGGTTTGCATCAGAGAAGAGGACGACGTTCCACCAGAGGTATCTTGGCACAGCCTTACCCAAGATGGTTATGCCATTTCCACCAGGATGTTGGCCTTGGAAGTCCCATGACGTCACCCAGGACACTTATGATGTCATCCAATGCTATGGAGGTTTTGGGAGGCAGTTATGTGCCAAAGTGGCACATGTGTCATGTTCTTAAGGCCCAAGAAGGCCAAACATTTTTCCCCAAAAGGTCAATGTTTCCCTTAAAGGGGATAATGTCACCCTAAAAGGGAATGGTGTCTTCATGTTTTCTTGATTTAGGGTTTGATTTTGACATTTAATGTAAAAACAATACCATTATGTATTTTTGGCCATGTCGGCCTTTTGTGACTTAAAAATAAAATTAAGGTCATTGCTATTGTATAAATAGAGAGCTAAAACTCTTGTTTTCTCATCATATTTCACTCACACTTGTGTGAGGTCTGAAATTTTCTCCCTTCTAGGGTTTTTGGCTAAAATTTGCTAGTGCACACTTGTTGAAGGAGGTTCGTTTTGGTGATTTTTGGCATTTTTCTTGGTGGAAGGTTTATAACTAGGGTTTGGATTGTTGAATAATTGGTAAATGTAAGTGATTTTCTGCAATCCTTCCCTTACTTGAATGGTTATAGTGTTTTACTTTCATTTTGTTAATGAAATTGCTAGAATAAACCCTAGGAAATAGGCACATGTTGGTGTCCTTATTTTAATTCCCTACTAGATTATGCCAAGGAGCCTTTTTTCTGTTGGAGACATTGTTAGGGACTTTCCATTGCAACACCCTATCTCTTGTTCTTCATCATAGCCAATTTTACTTTGTCATTGAGCTAAAGAAGGAGGAAAACGTGCTAAGGCCTAGGGTTACCTACACCTTAGTAAGTCGCTTTCCCCTAGGGTTTGATGGTTGAAGCCTTTGTTTATCAACACTTCACCATCAAATTCCTCTTGTATTTGGCCATACTATTATCATCTTGTTCCTTCAAATCTTGCTGCTACTTGTTGACTCCATTTTCCCTATGAATGCACTAGTCTAAGACCTCTTTTTTGAGTGTTTTGATCACAATCTACAAACATCCAAACCTTTAAGCAATTACTAACACCTTTCTAACCCTAGTTAGATTAATTTGTTAACCCTATTGTTGTTATTATTCTTTCAAGTTATAGTCATACTTTGCAGCACTTAAAGCTTCTAAAATCAATTGAAAGGATCAATGCATACTTGCTTCTGATGAATGTTGGTGTTATGATATTGATAATTAGTTATTATTTCTCACTTTGAAGCATTTATTTTTGAAGTATCGTATTGTGATTATTGTAATTTATACATCTTTGCTTAATTCATCAATATATTAGTCAATTTCTTATATTGAGAAAGTCTCCAATTATATGAAGTACTAACCAACAAGTGATCTTGCAAAATATAGTTTATTGTTGCTTTGTTCTGGGCAGGTACATTTCTGGTTATTATTATCTTTATTGGTTGTTTAGTCAGACTTTATGATTGATGGTGACTTGTGAAAGGGAAATTTTTACTTAGCCTTAAACCTTTTCCCTCTCAAAACCCCAGGTCACCGAGGACGTCTCCTCTGGGCTTACCACCCTAGATAGAAAGGGACATCCTATTAAGGTGACAATGATAGGATGGTCTCCCATTACATCAATTTGTCTGCATTTACCTTTCCTTTACATCTAAGTACAAATTGTGTGATAACATTTTGGCATCGTCGCCAGGCAACATTGAGTCAATTCTCCTCAAAGATGACACTTTTCGGTAAGCCTTTCCTCAAGAATATTTATCTTACAATCTTACCTGGCAACTCCACTAGGGATGATTCCCTTATTTCTTTGATAATTTCAAGAAAATTATCTGCAGACTCCATTGATGATGAAGCCAACTATGACTTCTCAATGTGACCTGGGCAACTTCAAACCTTTATACATGAGTAAAATCTTGGGATACCATCGACGAATTCCCCCAAAGTATGAAAAGTGGCTCCCTAGATTCATTGGTAGTGATGGGGAAAGAGTCGACTATCACATAAGTGATTTTTGGGATTTCTTTCAACTCCATCCTATCAGTGATGATGATGAATATTTGGAAATGAAACTTTTTTCTGCCACTCTTCATGGAAGTGCTAGGAAATGGTATGACAACCTCCCCGATGCTAGCATCATGACTATGGAACAATTGGAAGAAACCTTTCTCAAAAAATGGGTTGTTTAGTTGGAAGACATCTCAGTACTACTAAAAATACTCGAGCATATAAAGAAATCTGAGGATGAAACTTTCAGACACTTCCAGGATAGGTTTGAGGACATACTATATCAAATTCCTAAAATCCATCGTCTTGAATACAAGTACATTATCCATCTCTATACCAACGTACTTTTAGTGCATCTAGGTTTTCCCCTCAGTAAAAAGGGCCCAAGAACACTCGATGAAGCTCACAACATGGATAAAAGAATCAAGAAAAATATCTCCTTGTCTCAGATAAGGCACTTCTTTACCTCAGGCACTCTTAGTGTGGAAATTTTAGTTTCCCTTGAAACCTTTACTGTTGATTTTCAAGAAGAAGGGGAACAAAATTTTGACCAACAAAATAGATCTTGATGAGGTTTTTCAACCCCACAAGGAAGAGCAAAGAATAACTGAAGACACAGTTGAGGAGCTATAACCCGGACAAGATGATGAAGTGTTGAAATACTCTCCTATCTCTGATAAATCCATCCATGAGACTTTTCCCCTACACAAGAAGAAGAGAATGAGTTTACTCACTCTCCTTTTCATGATCTTGACAATGCCTTGTTTTATGATTTAGAGAAGGAAGAAGAAATGGAATCCTCGAATGAAGAAGACCTTCCTTGTTCTATAGTTGAATATGAAGGGGAAACTAAGGATAAAACAATGATGCATGTTGAAGACACCCAAGTCTTCAAATCTCTTGCACAAGAAGAAACAAAGACAGTAAGTTACCCTCCTCTCCATGATTTTGATAATTCTCCACTTTATGATTTGGGATATGAGGAGGAGATGGATGAGCCCTTGAATGTTTTGAATCCTTCATGTTATGATACAGATAGTGACAGTTAATATTGATGAGTTCATACATGTTGGAATACGTAAGTGGGATGTATGAATATCATTGTCCTATTTTTATCCAGGATCATAGTTTCGGCTTCGTTCCACAAGGCATCGAGGATGCTCATGTTTTATGTAGTGCAGTGTGAGAGACCCACGATGTACAATTGGTGCACCTCACTAATAGCCAATATCAAGAGCCAATTGATGAAGTGTAAACAAGGGGGTAAAAGGAATTACGGGTTTTCCTCCATCTTGTGCAACTTCTTTTTCGAGCGGGTTCCAGGCTTGGGACCTAGAGTTGAGATTCTCCCGACAAGACCTCATGATCCAAGATGGCATGGTGGACCGAGGTGACAAGTCAATATAGAGGAGGTAGGGTGAAGACACCCTAAAACGAGGATTTTTTCTACCAGTGGTGGAGATAGGTCATCATTCTGGATGACTATCCCTATGAGGGGATCGACTTCAGAGGAGATCCAGACATTCCACTTCCACGAGGAGTCGCTTATGGTGACATAGGTCTGCCAAAATGTTTTTACATATTTCATTTTTTTGTATTTTCATATAATTAGTAAAAACATATTTTGGATGGTGGTTAAGTATTGATTAGAAATTTGTGTGTCGCATATGTGGGTCCACGACGTCCATAGGGTTTCCCTTGACATCGATGGAGGAACCAGGGAGACGAAGCGGTGGGAGGAGAGGCCAAAAGGGTGTTACAAAATGTTTAGGGAAACTTGTCGTGTCTGACACACATGATACCCATGGTTCAAGTAGAGGATATACCTGAATCCATCCAATGATAGGTGGTTGGTGTACCCAGGGCATGGGTACGACTCTTTCAACGTCTTGCAAACGTCGTGGTTTGCTACCATGACACACATCTAGTGCCACAGGCGTAGATGTCATGGGATATCATGATACAGGTTGTATATGTATATGAGGGTATTACCCCCATTTTGTACTATAAGCACCATATTTTTTGAAATATATAAAAGGGATCTTTGGCTTTACTTATATTTTACATTGTGTACATTGATTAGATGTTTTATTTTCTTTTAAATATGTGACAAATGCCAATCTAAAACATAGTTAGCATAAGAATCAGATACATAATTAGAACTTGAATATGATAATATGTAATAAAATCAAAATGTCATTCTAAAATTCGTACCCGTAGGAATCATTGGAGTAAATAAGGATCATGCATGTGGTAACAACCGCTCGGTAACAGTCGTTTAACTGGCGCACTACTAACTGGGAATCTAGGTGAACTTCTAATGTATGGATGCCATGTGAGATAACATCATGTAAAAGTTATATAACATCGCTATATTTGGCCACATTATTTGTGGATGGCCCTATGCATATGCCTCTTGAATACACCAATACACCCTCGCATGAATAAATCACCCAAGCGGCAGAAGCCAAGTTCCATGTGTGACGACTGGCCCCATCTGCGAATGATAAGTAGACTGACGACTCTGTTGACATCTGTCAACCAAGTGAAAACTCGATAAGAAACCTGAAGAAGAAAAATAAAAATATATATACACTAAATTACATTAGTATACAAATATCTATGCCTAAGATTGGGGCTCAAGCGTAGTATCGTTTCAAGTAGAGCCCATTTCTGGGCTTGGCCAAATTATTCCCTTCGTAATCTTCCAACTCATAGGTTCCTTTTTCTAGCACACGTCACATGATGTAAGGCCCGTGCCACATGGGTTAAAACTTGCCTACCCCTAGCGGTTCTTTGGATTGATCATACAAGAGGACCAAGTCACCCTCAACGTACAACCGAGGACATCCAGAATTATCATATTGAACCTTGACACCTCGTTTGTTTTCCTTGATAGCCGTAGAGGCATATTGACGTTGCTCATCAAGACTCTCTAGGTGTACAAGGCATCGTTCAAGATCATAAGTGTTAGGTAGGAGCGCAACTGCCAACTTAAGAGAACGGATTTAACATTCAATGGGTAATGTCGACTCCAGACTGTGTACTAAATGGAAAGGGGAAAATATGGTGGCAGTCTTGACCGAGGTTTGGTATGCCTTGACTACAGAATATAGCATGATGTGGCAGTTGGAGTTACTCTTACTGACAATTTTTTGCAAAATGGTCTTGAGAGACTTTTTGATGGCCTCTACTTGTCCATTTGCCTAGGGATAATCAGGAGAAGAGTAACCATGCTTAAGCCCCAGTTTAGTTGCTATTTCTTCCATCATCTCATTCTAAAAGTGAACTGCCATGGTTAGTGACAATCTCACTTGAGATATTGAACCGAGCGATAATCTGATTGAATACAAAGAAGGTTGCAGTCTTCCCATCGGATTTAACTTCAATCATGGCCTTAGCCCACTTTTTAAAGTATTCGACGACCACGATAATGTGTGGATGCCCCCCAACCGAAGTTGGGTTGCAATCGACAAAGTCCACCCCCCACTTAGTGAAGGGGCCGACAGTAATAATTGGGTGAAGAGGGGCTGGATGAGAGCACATTTTCCGAGTGAACACTTGGCAAGGGTGACACTTCTTAACCGCTTCAATACAATCCTTAAAGATAGTAGGCCATAAATAACCATCTCGCAATTTTTTTTGGGTTGTCTCAAGCCCAAATAAATGACCACCACAGGCCCCACTGTGGAGAACATTTTTCACCGAAGATAGTATATTTCTTGGCTTGGTATCTTCTACGTCATCGATCATCTCATGAGAGATGTTGAGAGAACTTCAAGGTCTAAATATAGAGAACGATGTCTCCATACTAGGGGTCAGACGATGAGACAAGAAATATGTGTTCATCCACAAATGAATCGACATGGATAACGTCCTCATCTAATCGTGGGAAATCAGATATCAACTCTGCAAAGACTAGGGAATTATTGGATTTTGTGGAATCAAAATCGAGATCAAACTCCTGTAAAATGACAATCCATTTATTATATTTCCCTCCTATGATACGTCGGGTAATGATGAATAGAAATGGATTAACATAAACAACCATTGTAGTCTTGCAAATTAATATGTAATGATGCAAACGCTGGACTGCGTGAACGACAACCAAAGCTAGATTTTCAACGTGAGTGTAGTTGAGTTTAGGAATGAGTAAAGCTAGACTAAGATAATAAATAACGTGCTTGTGGAGCTCGTCATCCTCCTGAACTAGAACCATACCAATCGTATCCTCGGACGTGACAATGCGAAGTAAGTAATCTCTATTGTAATCTAGAGGCTTCAGCAGAGGCACCGACACCAAATATTTCTTAAAATAATCGAAGGATGCCTGGGCTCGCTCATCCTAGATAAATGGGATTTCCTTATTCAAAAGATGCATGAAAACTTTAATGATAGTAGCATAGTTCACTATAAACCTACAAAGAAAGTTATATTTCCACTTTAGACCCTGAAGTTGTCTAATTGTGCATGGGGGAGGCAACTGAATTATTGCCTCAACCTTGAGAGGATCTACCATGATCCTAGTCTCAGAAACTAGAAAACCTAACATATTGCTAGACTTAACGCAAAAGATTCATTTGTGAGGGTTTAATTGGATCCTATAATAATGACATATTTAAAAAACAAGCCGAAGGTAGATAACATGATCCGCTCTCTTGTGAGAGTGAGCAGTAAGATTGCCAAGGTAAGCTTTGACTATGTGTTTAATATCATGAAACACGAAAGTCATGGAACATTGAAAGGTTGCTCCGACAAGGAAAAATAAATGTCTTCTTGTGTTTATCTTCAGGTTTAATTTGAATTTGATTATATCCTGAAAATCCATCCATGAAAGAAAATACTTCGCTTCCTGAACACTCGTCAAGAATCTGATCGATGAAAGGTGTGGGGAAGTTGTCTTTCGGACAAGCCTTGTTTAGGTCACATAAATCCATATATACATGGATGGTTCCTTGCTTCTTATCTATGGGAACAAGGTTGGATACTCATTCTGTTAAAGGAACCAGGTAGATGAAGCCAACATTAAGTAGCTTCTCCACCTCTACCTTAATAGTAGGGGCCTTTTGAGGGTTGATAGCTCTAAGACATTTCCAAAAAGGTTTAGCATCCAGATACATTTTAATTTTTTGTTCAACAATACGAGGGTTGATCCCTGGAATCTCTTCATAGGACCAATAAAATACGTCTCACAATTCCTTGAAGAGCTCGGTGTAGATTAGGATTTCTTCTGGCAAACAATCTGCACTGATATTTATGTTTTCAACCTTACCAAGGGTATGAGAGATGTAGATCTGGATGGTAGGAGAAATACTCACCATATTTACTTTAGTATAAATGTAGTGCATATCTAGTGGAACTATGGAATGACCAACTATCTCACTCAAGGTAAATTGAAATTCGTCTTGTTCGATTCTTTCAAGCTCTAGGAAAAAATAAGAACGATGTTGCATATCATCCTAAGGTTTGTCAGAACCATTCATGTCTCCGATGATGGCTTTGTCCGAAGGAAAATTCTCATCAAGGCAATCATGTGACTAGGATAATGAGGTGGCCCACACAGGCCTAGACACAAGATCCTCCTTGTCCATAGGTGAGGGAACAGGATCGGGATTGATGGAAGAGTCAATAACAACTTGATACACAATCTCTGTTGCCAATAATGGCATGGCCATCCTAGCATGCGAGTGTCCTTCACAAGAAAAAGTCGTGGAAGGTAGGGTCCATGGATCATCAAAATAAGATGTGCAGAAAGGAATGAACCTCCCAGTCGAGACGAGACTACTGAACATGGCATAAACTTGATGGTTTGGTGCTAAGAAGTGGAAAGTACCCATAAGAGAAGAAAACATTCCAACACCAATATTCTTGGTTGTCCGTCAAGAATTGTTGATCACATGGATCGACTGTCCAAGAGATGCATTAGGGCTAAGGTACGCAAAGGATAATTGATCGATTATCACAATCTTCCCTTCATGAGGAAAACAAAGAGTACGTAAAATAGACGATGCGACAATGATGATAGTATAAGTCCAATTGTGACCTAGCAACAGGTTATAATCAAGAGGCACATCCACTACCTCTACTTACACCTCTACCATATTCCCACCTAACTGGAACGAAAAGGCATGGAGAATATTGTGGGGGCAAAAGGAATGACCATCAAAAGAAGTCAACATGTTCGATGAATTGGAAAGGGTTGGAGAGCCAAAATCTTTCCAACAAACTAGTGACATCACACACGTAGTAGCATCTTCATCAACAATTGCACGTTTGATGGTATACTTTGAATAATCCACATGGATTTGGAAAGCCACATGGTAAGGCAAGTGAGGCTTAACATCTGTGATGTCAAACTTGATAAGCTTCGAGCCACTGGGTTCCAGAGCTCCTAGAGTAGAGAGTAAGGAATTCCTATGTGAAGGACACGTCTAGAGTACCTCCAAAGCCATCATAACACAAGGGGTTTGGACCATGTCCTCAAAAATAGAGTAGTTTTGGGTGGCTCTAGCATTTGGATTATGGGTAGAGTGCTTGAGTAATCCTTTTGGAATACGAGGTTGTGGATTTGGTTTCTCAATATATAAATTCATCTCTGGGTGAGGAGGAGGAGATTCTAGACCAGGAATAGTTTGTTTAGAACTATAGTCTCAAGATCGAGTGGCTATATCAATTTTTGCATAGACCATATTAATACATAGACGGTCGCCATCTTGCGAATGCTAGTTTTGACCTCCATCGGATGCATTTCCGGCGATTGTGGAGCTCGAGGCTAAGTGTTGATTGTGTGGGAATGGATTCGTCAGCCCGACGGGCGATTGAGCTAAAAGCCTCATAGCTTTTGCAAGTTTGGGGCACAAATGGGTAAGGTGATCATCTGTGCAAAGATTACAGGGAAACTTCACCTTACGCTTTTCTCGTTTTCCCTCTCTAGCAATATTACCTATATTCTCATTATTGTCCTTGTATTTATTACCATTTTTCCCACTCTTACAGTTATTACGTCCTTTCTTCTTATTCCCTCCTGGTGGCTGGTTACCATTCAGGTTGGTCGACAATTGCACTGAGTGTACATCCACCGACTGAGTGGGATTGGAGGATACATACGGAGCTAGTCCTCCTATAGATTAGTTTAAAGACAACTCTTTTATATGGTTCATCACTGAGTCTGTGGACTTTACATTAGCAGAGCCTAAAATTCCATTGGCATGAGGTTCGATATTTTGTCTAAGGTCGTAAGTAGATCATGGTGTGTTAGGAAGGAGGTGTTATAGCATCCCAGACTGGGAATATATCAAATCTAACTACTGGGCTCTAAAGATAGCTTCTTCCTCATTGGTAACCCCGGAAGTAGAAAATTCCTTCGAGTTAGGAGGATGTAAGTGTTAGCGATTATTTTTGTCTTGAGAACAAAAGAACCCAGGTCTGCAGGTTGCACAGGAAGCACCCAAGCGTGGCACGAGAGAATCTATTTTCAGTGACAAGTCAAGCAAGTGGGCGAAGTTTTGTTGTCAACGGCCGAAATCCACCTACAGATTTAATCAACGGTCATCGGGTTTTCGAGGCTACCGGGTTGCTCAAGATTTAGCACAAGGGACATCTCCCATATTTTAGGACAAATCTAGGGCGTCCAATCCAATTGGGACAGTTGGCTGCCAGTCGGCGTATTAGGGATCGGGGTTTCAGGAGTCACGGAGGTGTCCGTTCATTGCAGTTAAAATTGTCGATTGGAGAAATGCCTAAAGCACCTTCGGCGCCGAGCCCACGGTCTTAGCCCCGGGGCATATCAAGCGAGCTCGTAAAGGGGGACAACCCCTTTTATAATAATTCATATTATCTGGGCCGTCCATCTAAGGGATGCGTGGCACGCATCCACGCCACATCGGCATTCGGGAGTTCGAGTTATAAGCGCTCCTCGACATTTCACATTTCGAAACCCCGAACCCCGAAACACCGATAGTGCCTTGGGAATAAGCACGTGGTCATAGCCTGTCGCCACTTGGGGAGATAAAGGAGCTGTGTAAATAATGCCAAAGGTGTTGAGTTTAGTTACAGAGGGGATCATCATGATCCCCAGGTGCCATCAGATCCGATCCCAATACTGTCTCTCGCTTGAGTAAACGAAGGCAGGAACAGGTGGTTGAAGCCTCCTTTCATTCATTAAGTGTGAGGAATGGAAGGTATGGCAAGCGGTCTACTCAAGGAGGTCCTACGTACCAATTGTTCCAAAGAAACCATGCTGAAGTCCTCGACTAGACAGAGAAGCCTGCACACGCTAGCTCAGCACTTAATGGCTCAGCTACCCTCCTTGTTGGAGCCATGCGCATTTAAGATGGTTCCTGAAGAAAGGTATCAGTACGAGTTTGACTGAAGTGACACCAAGCCTTGGGTGACTGGGCACGCCTCTGTGAGGTGAATTTTCCTGAGTATATGGACTGAGTCCTGGTATTGGGGAAGGTATCGATGGTAGAGCAGAGCTCCCTACTGTAAAGTTTTAACAGCTATTCTAGTTTTCTGGTTATGCATCTGTATATGGGATCTCTTGTTTGATGACAAATAGTCTTTCTTACTCCATCTAATTTTCGTCTCATGCTAAGAGAGTTTGTGATTGACTGATTTGCTTGGATTATTGCAATTATGTTATGATAAAAGATTTATTGTTGCATTATTGCATTCTCTTTCTTTTGCGTTTGAATGTAAGATGATATTGCGTTTGGACGTCTTCTTCCACAGCCTGTTAGAAACTCAATGTTAATAACATACCTCTGCTTTTCTCTTATATAAGTCTTCCACTTGTTCAACCTTTACTACAGCTCACTGTTTGAAGTTTATATAAGACCTCACTCACCTATGCATGCCTGGCCTAGTTTTAGAGTTGGAATGATATTGTTTTGAGTTGGCTCCCATTCGTTCATCCCATCTATAAACCATCGTGACATAAAACTGATGGGTGTCGGGATCTACTCCTGCTAGCAATCTAGGAGTGACTTTTGTCGCCAACATTTTTGGCGCCGTTGTCGGGGACGAAGTTGAAAATTTTACCCGAGATTGAACAACATTGAGCCTCTGATTCCGAAGGTGCATCAGGTATCAGAGCCTTTTAAATATTGTTGCTGTGCACCTGGCGACTCCATTGTGACGACCCTGCCGCCTCAATTGTGGCTTTCAGAGGCAGACACACGTGGTCTCATCCTCAGCTGCCTCTAGCTACACCTGGAAATGATCGGGAGGTGGTTCTTGGTAAAGAAAAGCCCCCTGAAGGAGAAATTGTTGCCGCTGAACTAGGTAATCCTTTGTCTCCCTTTGTAGAAACTCCATTCTCTTCGCCTCAGTTTCCTGGCAGACCTTCTTCTGAAGTTTCCCGTGTCTTGAATTTTGGGAGTGTTCCTGTTGAGGTTTCCACCTATGGTCTGGGATTAGAGGGAGAAATACTTTTCACTCCCATCTCCTCTAAAGCTATATCCTGGCGTAGACCTACGACCGTTGAAGATTTCCCCACTCCCAGCTTTACCGCCTCTCCTCTTTCCACGGTCATCGCTTCTACACAAAGAGAAACATCCGTCGGCTTTAGCTCGCTATCCTTCTCCCTGAATCCCCTATTGTTTCCCACTCCCCTCAGAAGCCCGTCCCCAGTATCCCCTTTTCGAATCCTTCCCCTCTGAGTTCTCCTTCACATAATATCCCTATGGCAGGACCAAATCCCCCCATGACCAGAATGGAGGCCATTATAGCCACTAGGTATGCTCCCCTCGTGCTACCTCAATAGCTTAATGTCCTTCCAGCAGACGGTTACCTCAAGTAGCTGCGTAAATTCATAGGCGAGGGGGACATATCTACGGAAGAACACCTGGAAGCCTTATACAGTTTTACAGATGATAACATCATCATGCACGCAGATGTATGGATGAGGATTTTTGTCCATAGCCTTCAAGGCGAAGCTAGAAAATGGTTCAAGTCCCTTCTTCTTGGATCTATCAATGGGATAGAAGTGTTGGATGGTGCCTTTTTGAGACAGTGGGGAGATAAAAAAGATTTCTTGTATTACATGACAAAGTTTGGGTATTTAAAGAGAAAAGAAGGGGAGTCTGTCTCCGACTTCTCCAAGAGATTCAATAAAATGTACAACAGAATCCCGGCTGAGATAAAACCCTCCGAAGACTCCGCAAAGATCACTTATGCTAGCACCTTTGATCCTGATTTCTACCTCCTGTTGAGGGAAAGGAGAGCTACTATGCTGGCCCACATGCAGGACGTAGCCATGGAGGTAGAATCTAATATATTGGTCATTGACCGACTCAGGAATATTGCTGGTAGAAACATATCTAGGCAGAGGCCTAAAGATTCCCCATCCAGTTCCTCTCCCCTGCCCCTCCAGACAGATGAGACAACAAGAGCACTAAAATCACTTTCTGCCAAGATGGAAAGGTGGGAATTAGAAGGGAAACCCGTCTATAGAAATCCCTAAAATGCAGATGGTAGAGGTTTCAGGAAGCCTAATAACAATGTGCCATAGGATTTTCCTAGGGAACAAAGGAGCGGGGATAGAGACAATCAGAGGATTCAGACCCCTCTCCAGAACAACCTAGTATCTTAGGAGGAGGGAGAGGAGATGGATGAACTCGACCTCGAGATCCACTACATTGAGGACACGTCCCCATTTCCTCTTCTGACTCAATATGCATATGAAGAATCCCTTATCAACGCTCAAATCAACGAGTTGAGTAGAGGGGAAAGAGCTGGCAACACTCCTAACAGATATAATCTCAGGTCGAAGAGGAAAGAAGGAAATTTTGACAACCAGGACTAGTCCCCCATAACGGAGAGGCCTACTAAAGCTGCAGCAGCCACTACCAAAGAAAAGAAAGCTCAGAATGTTTCACCAGTAGCCAAAGAACCTGTCATGGAGGTAAGGGAAGTTCCTAAGCTTGACCCTTCCTTCAATTTTGAGCATGAGATTCAAAAGATTAGAATCCCTATACCCCTGTCTAAACTAGTTAAAAATGAAGATTTTAAGAGATCCCTCTCCAAGTTGTTATAGTCTGACCCCCCTCAGCCTTCCACCGACTCAATAAATATCCAATATGAAAAGCCGACAGTTGTCTTAGGGCCTATGGTAGAAGATAGAGATGACGCATCCCCTCCCTTCTACACATCCCTGAACATACATGATAAAGTGCTGCATAATTGCCTCATGGATTCGGGGGCTTCCCATAACCTTATGCCTAGAATAGTTATGGAAGAATTGGGACTGGAGGTGACCAAAACTTATCATGATTTGTACTCTTTCGACTCAAGGAGGGTGCAGTTCCTGGGAGTCATCAAAGACTTGGTAGTTTCCTTGTTCCAGTTGCCCATGAAGAGCGTGGTCATGGGTATTGTGGTAGCTGATGTTCCCCCCAAGTTCAACATGTTGTTGTCTCGATCTTGGATAAAAAATCTTGGGGGAACACTTTAGATGGATCTCACGTATTCCACCATTCCGGTTTTCGGAGGGGAACAAAGGAGGTTGTATAGAGAAGCTCAGCTGGCTTACATTGTCAGTGATGAAGCAAATCCCACCAATCACTCCATCTTTGCAATTGACACCGATTTGGGGCCTAGCCTATTGTAGCTCACTGATGCTCCTGAAGAGCCTTTCCAAGTCCGAAAGCAACCCAGTCTTGACTACCCCAATTCCCCTCCAACCCCCTCTGTGTGGAAGATGTTTTTCGATGGAGCTTCTTCTAGCGCAGGCGTAGGCGCTGGAGTGGTTTTCATTTCACCTTGTCAAGAGGCCATATCCCTGTCATACAAACTGGAATTCGAAACCACCAACAATGTGGCAGAGTATGAAGCTCTTATTCTGGGCATGAGGTCTGCAAAGGAAATGGGAATCAAAGAGATAGCGATATTTGGAGATGCTGAGTTGATTATTCAGAAAATAAGAAAGGCTTATCGCGCTAATAATCCCCGGCTCAGAAATTACAAAAATGAAGTATGGGACCTAATGGATAATTTCTTCTTGGTTTTTAACATTTCTTTCATTCCGAGGGGGGAAAATGCTCTAGCCGAATTTTTAGCCGTATCAGCCAGTTTTCTCAAGGTTCCTTTGCCGCCAGGGATAAAAAGCGATGTTGAGATAAAATGAAGGCCCTCTATACCGAACAATGTCAAACATTGGAAGGTGTTCGAAGATGATCTGGAAATTGAAAGGTTTCTATAATCTGTGGACGAATTTTCTGCGTTGCACATTGACCAGGATCCCGATCTGGAAGGTGACCCTCATCTTGAGGAGTTTTTAAATAAGATCGCTAATCACCAGATCATTCAGCTACCCAGCAATCACATTTCGAGAGGACTTGTCCCTTTAGAAAGATTGTTCGATGGGAATGATGTGCCAGTAAAGGTAAAGGTCTCAAATGAAGATGTCGATACAACCGAATGCAACATTGGTTCACAGGAGGAGCCTAGGTTCGTCAAATTGTCAAGCAGTTTGACCAGAGAACAGAGGGCCGAATATACGCAGTTGTTGAGAGAGTTCGCTGATGTGTTTGCATGGACATACGAAGACCTCAATACGTATGACACATCTGTCATTGAGCACAAGATCCCGTTGAAGGAAGAGGCTAGGCCATTCAGGCAGAAGCTAAGACAGATAAATCCCATGTTGCTTCCCGTTATGGAGAAAGAAGTAAAAAAGTTGTTGGATGCACAAATCATTGTCCCCTTGAGATATTCCGAGTGGGTGGCCAACTTGGTCCTAGTAAGGAAGAAAATTGGAGAAATCAGGCTCTGTGTCGATTTCAGGAATCTGAACAGAAGCTCAAAGAAAGACAATTACCCCCTACCTAAGATGGAACACATACTGCAGAGGGTAACTGGTGCATCTAGGATATCCATGATCGATGGGTTTTCTGGCTATAATCAGATATCGGTCATGCCTGAGGACAGGGAGAAGATAGCCTTCACCACTCCTTGGGGCACATTCATGTATGCCAAGATGCCATTTGGACTAATGAATGCAGGAGCAACATTTCAGGGAGCCATGGATATATCCTTCAACGGGGAGAAGGACCAGTTCATGGTGATCTATCTCGATGATATCACGGTCTTCTCCAGCTTAGACAAGGAAAACCGCCGCCACTTGAGGAAAGTTTTCATGAAATGTCGGAGGTTCGTCCTGTCCCTAAACCCCAAGAAATATTTGTTCGCTATGCAGGAAGGGAAGTTATTGGGCCATATAGTATCAGCAGAGGGAGTGAGAATTGATCCCAGCAGGGTGGGGGAAATTCAAACCTTATCACTTCCCAGGTCTAAAAAAGAGGTTCAGGCCTTTTTGGGGAAAATTAATTTTCTAAGGAGGTTTGTCTCAAATTTTGCCGAGCTAGTAAAACACATCATGGCCATGCTCAGGAAGGGAAACGAAGTGAAATGGACCACTGAGCCCAGGGAATATTTTGACCAAATAAAAAGGGCATTAACTGAGACACCTGTTCTGATCAGTCCTGACTATTCCAAAGAGTTCCTAATTTTCTCCTTTACTTCTTTTGATACAGTAGCAGCGGTCTTGTTGCAGAAAAACAAGGAGGGGCATGAGCAAACCATCGCCTTCTTCAAAAAGGCATTAAGAGATGGAGAAATCAGGTATGATATCATGGAGAAGCAGGCCTATGCCTTAGTGAAATCCCTCAAAGATTTCAGGATCTACGTCTTGCATTCGAAGGTGACAGCATACGTTCCTTTAGCTTCCGTGAAGGACATTCTTGTATAGCCAGACATAGATGGAGAAGAGGCAGATGGATAGCAAAAATTCTGGAATTTGACTTGGAAATAAAGCCCACCAAGTTGTTCAAGGGGAAAGGTCTAGCCAAGCTACTGGCTAAATCCAATTGTGAAGCCTTGGGAGTTATTTTCATCAACGCTCGCTCAGGAACTCAGCAAGCTGAGTTGCCCAGCCAACGCTCTCAAGATGGCTTATCACTAGTAGATTGTGCCTGGTATCGTGGCATTCTGTACTTTCTGCAGGAATTGAAGCCTCTGGATGGAATGGGTAAAAGCAGGGCAAGAGCTTTAAAGCTGAAGGCGGTCAGGTATTGTCTCATTGAGAAAGTTTTGTACTGGAGAGATCCTTTGGGGATGCTACTGAGATGTTTGAACCCACCAAAAGCCCAGAAAGTTATGTTTGATTTCCATGAAGGCCTTTGTTGAGGGCATCATTTCTGGAAGACCACAGCTCATAAGATCCTCAGAGTTGGATATTACTAGCCTACTTTATTCGTTGATGTCTACAGACGAATCAGAGCTTGCATCAAATGTCAAAATCTCTTAGGAAAGAAACAACTCAAATCACTTCCATTGAAGCCTATAGTATCTCCAACACCTTTTCAGCAGTGGGGGCTGGACTTCATTGGAGAAATCCATCCTCCCTCAAGCGGTCAACACAGATGGATCCTGACAGCAACAGATTATTTCACCAAGTGGATATAAGTTGTCCCCACCAGAAGCACATCACACAAAGTAATTATCAGCTTCCTGGAGGATATCATAGCTAGATTTGGCTGTCCCAATAGGATCATCACCGATAACACTACTTCTTTCAGGTCTGAGCCTCTAATTAAGTTCTGCGAAAATTTCCATATCTCACTAATTCACTCCACCCCCTACTATCCCCAAGGCAATGGTTTAGCAGAGTCCTCCAACAAAATCCTGATAAGGATCATTAAAAGACTATTGGAGGACAATAAAAGGGCATGGGATTCAAAGTTGAAATTTTCCCTCTAGGCTGATCGAGTAACAACAAAGAAATCTCTGGGCACTTCGCCTTTTCAGCTGGTCTACGGAACAGAGGCGGTTTTTCCTACTCAGCTCACCTTACATGTGGCGAAATTCTTTCAAGACTATGAGGGAGAACTAGATCATATGATCAGAAGGATTCATCAGATAGTGGAAGTGCAATAGATGAGAGAACAGGTGAGGACCACAACTCATAGTCATAAGGTAAAAGTCAAATAGGCTTTTGACAGGAAGGTCAGGAAGAAAGAATTCGAGATCGGGGATTTGGTATTTAAGTGGGATGCCCCCGGGCAGGATAAAGGAAAACACAACAAGTTTGACGCCCTTTGGATCAGACCCTTCAAAATATCTGATGTTTTCTCAAACAACACGTATGGGTTACAAGATCTGGAGGGTGAAGAGGTTTTCAACAGCCCAGTGATTGGGCATTTTCTGAAGAAATGTTTTATTTGAGCCTGAGACGGCTCCCTTGTTTGTAAATATTATCCTTTAGTTCTTGGTTTATTTTCTTTTTGCATGTTTTTCGACTTAATAGGTGACTCCATAGCCCAATAGCAAGGCACTGAAGTTGCAGAAGGAGTTCTTAGAGCATCGCAGGGACGACTTTATCCCCCATGGAGCCTAATGTTAGCGATTATTTTTATCTTGGGCGCAAAAGAACCCAGGTCTGCAGGTTGCACAGGAAGCACCCAAGCGCAGCATGAGAGAATCCTTTTTCAGTGATGATTCAAGCGAGTGGGGGAAGTTTGGTTGTCGGTGGCTAAGATCCACCTATAGATTTAATCGACGGTCATCGGTTTTTCGGGGCTACTGGGTTGCCTGAGATTTAGCACACGGGAAAACTCCCATATTTCAGGACAAATCTAGGGCATCCGATCCAATCAGGATAGTTGGTTGTCAGTTGGCATATCGGGGATCAGGGTTTCGGGAGTCACGGAGGTGTCCATTCATTGCAGTTAAAATTTTCGATCGTCGAAATGCTGAAAGCACCTTTGGCGCCGAGCCCACGATATTAGCCCCAGGGCATATCAAGCGAGCCCGTAAAGGGGGACAACCCCTTTTATAATAATGCATATTATCTGGGCCATCCATCTGAGGAATGCGTGGCATGCATCCATGCCATGTCAGTATTCGGTAGTTCGATTTATAAGCGCTCCTTGACATTTCACATTTCGAAGCACCGATAGCGCCTTGGGAATAAGCACGTGGTCACAGCCCGTGGCCACTTAGGGAAAGAAAGGAGCTGTGTAAATAATGCCAAAGGCGTCGAGTTAAGTTATAGAGGGGATCATCATGATCCCCGAGCCCCATCAGATCCGATCCCAATACTGTCTCTCACTTGAGTAAACGAAGGCAGGAACAGGTGGTTGAAGCCTCCTTTCATTCATTAAGTGTGATGAATGGAAGGTCTGGCGAGTGGTATACTCAAGGAGGTCCTGCATACTGATTTTTCCAAAGAAACCATGCCGAAGTCCTCGACTAGACAGAGAAGCCTGCACACGTTAGCTCAGCGCTTAATGGCTCAGCTACCCTCCTTGCTGGAGCCATGCGCATTTAAGATGGCGCCTGAAGAAAGGTATCAGTACGAGTTTGACTGAAGTGACACCAAGCCTTGGGTGACTGGGCACGCCTCTGTGAGGTGAATTTTCCTGAGTATATGGACTGAGTCCTGGTATTGGGGAAGGTATTGATGGTAGAGAAGAGCTCCCTACTGTAAATTTTTAATAGTTATTCTAGTTTTCTGGTTATGCATCTGTATATGAGATCTTTTGTTTTATGACAGACAGTCTTTCTTACTCCATCTAATTTTTCTCTCATGCTAAGAGAGTTTGTGATTGACTGATTCGCGCGGATTATTGCAGTTATGTTATGATAACATATTTATTGTTACATTATTGCATTCTCTGGCTTTTGCATTTGAATGTAAGATGATATTGCGTTTGGACGTCTTCTTCCACAGCCTGTTAGAAACTCGATGTTAATAACAGACCTCTGCTTTTCTCTTATATAAGTCTTTCGTCTATTCACCCTTTACTATAGCTCACTGTCTGAAGTTTATATAAGACCTCACTCACCTATGCATGCCTGGCCCAGTTTTAGAGTTGGAATGATATTGTTTTGAATTGGCTCCCATTCGGTCATTCCATCTATAAACCATCGTGACACAAAATTGATGGGTGTCAGGCTCTACTCCTGCTAGAAATCTAGGAGTGACTTCCGTTGCCAACAGTAAGGACTTAAGAAACCATTCTAACATAAAGTTCGGGGGTATAGGGGTCTTAATCAACCTCTTTCATCTATGCCACTCTTAGATATGGTCTGAGATATGAGTGGAAGTATCCTAGCGTAAAGTAGACAACATCTCTAAACCATCATCATAACGAATGGGCAACTAGAAGTGGTTAAGAAAGACCATCACCAACTGATTAAAAGTCCCATATGCCCCCCTTGGTAGCTCATTATAGCATTTCGTAGCAACTCCGATAAGGGTGCATTGAAATAATCTCAAATGAATAGAATCATCGTTAAGGGAGTTTGACGAGAACCAAAGGTGAAAGGTAGTGACGTGATCACCAGGATCCTCTCCATTCTTACCCTCAAACTTTGGGATGTTTGAAGGAAGTTTGGTGGGGACTGGGGGCCATGTAGGATCGTGACTCACAGGGTCATTCATTAACTTAGCCAAAGCTGACAGATTAAGCGTGGCCAAAAAAGGGAGATGGGGTTGCGACATCTGGGCCCAACATCTTGGGAAATATTTCTCTTGTGGATTCGAAGGCCATCTAGGTTTCTGGTAAACACCATGGCCTTGTCCGACATTATAAGGCCCTCCTCCAGGCTGACTCATATAAGGTGGGTTGGGCATCATTCCAGCTGGAATGTTCTATTGAGAGTTATAGAAACTGTCCCCAGCCAGATTAGATCTAGGTTGGGGGTTTCCCAAAGTGTGAAACTGACCTCCCCCAGGTTGGAAACCGAAGGATATAGGTGGATTCGTCATGCCAAGTTTATTTGTTGATATCTATGCCGAGGAGGTAGGATTGTAGGATGAAACTTGAATTGAAATTTGTCCGCCAGGTTGACTATTCCACCCAGAAGTAGCAGGATTGGACCTAGGGTTAAAACCAGGCATACCTCCCATATAAGGAGTCATTTGAGGGATTTGAGATCCACCAAATGAAAAAGGAGTGTACGGAGGTGTGTCGCCCCTGATCCCAATGCTAGAATCATGGTCAGCAAATGGGATGGAGTTCAAAAATTGTGAGGTGAAGTTAGGCATACCATAAGAAAATGGACTAGAAGCCATAGGGATGGAATGAACATTGTAGCTCGGTGAGTGGCCAAGAGACCCAAAGGGATTCGAGGTGGTAGTATGAGCATTAACTATAGGATGGGCCATAGTAATGGTAGGTGCCTCCGATACCACAACCATGGATGTTGTAGGAGTTGAAGGGGTGCCATTAACTACAGTGGGTATGGGAGTTGAAGGGATCCTAGAATTATGAATACCAGGTTCAGTACTCATCCTTGTAGAATCCCAAGTCTAAGAAGTGGATGTGTGTGTACCATGTTGAATGACTCTACACCTTTTAGAAGGCAAGGAAACAAAATCCAGTGGTAATTGTAACAAGTGACGAGACCGTCAGGGCGATTGGTCTGACTCCATAATGACTTAAGACTCTAAAGATAAAAATATATACTAAGGCCAACTAGTAAGAAAAGAGAACATCAAAACTCAAATGACCAATATGCATGCAAATGGGAAAAAGTGGTTGAGTGGCCTCCCTCCCTAAAGAAGTTATGTCTCGTCCAAGAGGGACTTGAGACTCCCCGCTAAAGATTGGAGGTAACAAAATCAGTTATAAGGGCCCTCATGGGCTTAACAACTAGTCGGTCAGATCCCCTCGGAGAGGTAATCCTCCATAAAGTATGTGTGTTGTCAGACCCCTATCTGACCTAGGGTACCTATAAAATAACCCCTGCAAGTAACCTATGAGATACCTAAGTCAAGAAACTAATAAAAAATTGTATAATCGATGCACACGAGAGAAGTCGTAAGTCTGGATCAGTGTATGGGCAGGGTAGAAGAGCCTGCAACCTTGAAAGTATTGCCTCTCATAGAGGTATGAGCACTAGAAAGATCCCCAAATACGAATAAATCCACAAAAATATCTCTGACGCTAGGCTAGTATCTAGGGGATATCCCTTCAACCAACTTCGTGCAACCTCGTGATTAACTCTAGTGTGAGCAGAGCCTTCTGATATTACCAATTATACAATGGATTTCTCCACTCCCTGACTCAGACACATATGTTGATTTAATTTCCTTGGAGAAGTTTACTCACAAAATTATATTCCAAGGCACTAAATCCTAGACTAGTTTGTGAACCCTAGAAAATAAAATCGTTACTAATCAATTTTAGATTATAGCGTTGATTTTATGGCCATGATTACTCAAAAATGTATATGGAAATGAAACCAATGGTGTTGTGACTCTGCAAGAAAGTAAATATGAATATAATTGTTTATGGATAAATCCGTAAGTGCGGACACAAACCGATCTCCCTAGATCCACCTGGATCTAGAACAAAACATGACAGAATAGGACGCTTTCCTTAAGTTTTAAATATTGAATTTACTAAGAGGCAAGAATAAGTAAC
>ML779064.1:41280-66919 GCA_009831015.1 Picea engelmannii | reverse complement strand
GCAGCTTCCCAACGACCGAGATCTAAGCACCCGGATCAACGACGCTCACGTGATCCCATCCTCCTCAGCTGCTCTATGTTTAACCAACGTGGGCCCTTCCCCCCATTATGCCATCTTCCGGAGCCACCCTTCCCCTGTTTCCATGTGTCATCTATCCTTCTCCACTCTTTAGTCCAGGTGGTCCCTTCCCCATCTCATCATCCACTTACCACCTGCCATGTGTCCTGCTTCCCTCAACGATAGCCTCCCACTAAAATGTGCCCATTATGTCTCATCTCCTGCCCCCTCTGCTTATTTCCTTCTGCCATTTTTCTCCCCTGTAACCTCTCTCACCTCTCATCACTTCATGCCTTACCCTCATAGCTTTGGCGCCACTACTCCCGTCGTGCACCCCATTCTTCGCACTGACCTCCATGCCTATTCATCAAGACGTTCAGCTAATCTAGGTGGCAGCATGAAGGGACGTCCATGTCCCCGAGGTTCTGAGTTGGCCGGACCATCCTCAATCCCAATGAAGTAGTTATTGAAGAAGTTGGTGGTGGTTAGACATCGTCTCCGCCATAATGGGAAATTCTGGTGACGAATTAAAGGCATGTCAATTCGCCCACAGAGCTGTCAAGAGTCCGATTGCGTCTGTCGTTGGTGCACTATTATTCAAAGGTTGCAAGCGCAGGTTGTCAGAGGCCATGCAGACGTAAAAGTTTTAATGCAACGTCTCGATTTTGTTGTTGTTGTTGCTTTGAGTATATGTAGGCATTTTCTCCATTTTGTGTATCTATCGATGGTAGAGCGAAGCTCCCGACTGTAAATTTTTAACAACCATTCTAGTTCTCTGGGTTGTGCATCTGTGTTTGAGATTTCTTGTTTTATGACAAATAGTTTTCCTTTTCCATCTATGTTTTCGTCTAATACCAGAGGGTTCGTGATCGAATGCTTCACATGAATTAGCACAGTTATGTTATGATAAATGATTTGTTGTTGCATTACTGTCTTCTCTGGTTTCCTGCATTTGGGTGTAAGAAGATCTTGCCTCCGGATGTTTTCTCTCACAGTATGTTAGAAACCTGATGTTTATAACAGTCCCTTGCACTCTTCTCATACAAGTCTTCCCCCTACTCACCCTTATTACAACTCACTTTTTGAAGTTTATCAAGACCTCACTCGTCCATGCATACCTGGCCTAGTTTCAGAGTTGAGACGATATTGTTTTGAGTTTACTTCCATTTGATCACCCCTTTATAAACAAATCGTGACATTAAACTGATGGGTGTCGGGCTCTGCTCCTGCAAACAATCCAGGAGTGACTTCCGACGCTAACACCAACATATTCTATATAAATTAATGTGAAAAGGAGGTAAGAAAGAGGCCTACCTCATCCATACATTTGATGATGTCCACCATTGAGCCCTTCGACCCAAAACTTTATACCTACAACAAGTTTTCAACAAACAAGCAAAGCAAGCATATAGTGATAATATAACAGGTTAGCACATTAGATAGCATAATCCATTAATATTCAAAACAAACATGCCCATGGACACATATATTTGCAAGATATCAATTGGACGGGAAATGAGTATTTCTATTAATAAATGATCAGCAAAAGTGAAAACATTATAGACTTTTGTATCATCATGGTTCGGAACCAAGAAACTGAGTTCCTTCCAACTGGGCCTCCACCACTTCAATCCTCCACAAAAGGCAAGCTCATATAAGGGAGACAAAGAGATTCTCCATCAATAATGGAAGAGCTTGGGAGCTGAACAATGTGTTTAGACTTAAAGGAAAAAGGGATGCAAACTCAATAATGAAGTAATAATTTCTCCAGAGTAACTTTTTTCTCAAAGTTGAATTCTCTCTTCTTTCCATAGCTCAGAATTGGATTCTTTATAGCTTTCAAAATGCAATTGAAAGGCTGAGTCGAAACGTTTCAAGTATATGGAAGGCCAAGGACAAGAGATATTCTATCGTGACATGTAAACCCAACATTTATTTTTGATTTTTTGGCACAAACCACGATGTACGCGGGTTGTAGTGGAGCAGCGAGTGCATATGCAAGTTGTATAACTTGCAAGGTGCATAGAAGTGGAAAAATGTTTATTTTCGTCTCTGGATTCATTAATCAAGGAACATAAGTCTACATAGGGAAATGGCGTAAGGCCCTCTCTTCAATATTTTATAGGGTGAGGAAAATATTGTTCTAACAGGAAGGCCCATGATGTCACCCAGGACACTTATGATGTCAGCCAGCGCTATAGAGGTTTTGGGAGGCAGTTATGTGCCAAAGTGGCACGTGTGGCATGTTTTTTAGGCCTAAGAAGGCCAAATGTTTTCCCCATGAGGCCAACATTTCCCTAAAAGGGGCTAACATCACCCTAAAAGGGCACAATGTCTTCATATTTGCTTGATTTAGGGTTTGATTTTGACATTTAATGTAAAAACAGTATTATTATGTATTTTTGGCCATGTCGGCCTTTTGTGACCTAAAAATAAAATTAAGGTCATTGCTATTGTATAAATAGAGAGATAAAACTATCTTTTTCTCATCATCTTTCACTCACACTTGTGTGAGGTCTGAAATTTGCGCCCTTCTAGGGTTTTTGGCTGGAATTTGCCAGTGTGCACTTGCTGAAGGAGGCTCTTTTTGGTGATTTTTGGCATTTTTCTTGGTGGAAGGTTTATAAATAGGGTTTGTCTTGATGAATACTTTGTAAATGTAAGTGAATTTATGCAATCCTCCCCTTACTGGAATGGTTGTAGTGTTTTACTTTCATTTTGTTAATGAAATTGTTGGAATAATCCCTAGGAAATAAGCACATGTTGGTGTCCTTATTTTAATTCCCTACTAGATTATACCAAGGAGCATTTTTTTTGTTTGAGACATTGCTAGGGCCTTTCCATTGCAACACCCTATCTATTGTTCATCATCTTAGTCAATTTTACTTTGTCATTGAGCTAAAGAAGGAGGAAAATGTGTTAAGGCATAGGGTTGCCTACACCTTAGTAAGTCATTTTACCCTAGGGTTTGATGGTTGAAGCCTTAGTTTATCAACACTTCACCATCAAATTCCTCTTTTCTTTGGCCATACTATTATCATCTTGTTCTTTCAATTATTTCTACTACTTGTTGACTCTATTTGCCCTATGCATGTGCTAGTCTAAGACATATTTCTTGAGTGTTTTGATCACAATATACAAACATCCAAACCTTTGAGCAATTACTAACACCTTTTTAATCCAAGTTAGATTAACTTGTTAACCCTACTGTTGCTATTATTATTTCAAGTTATAGTCATACTTTGCAGCACTTAAAGTTTCTAAAGCAATTGAAAGGATCAGTGCATACTTGCTTCTGATGAATGTTGGTGTTATGATATTGATAATTAGTTATTCTTGTTCACTTTGAAGCATTTATTGTTGAAGTATCGTATTGTGATTATTTCCATTTATACATCTTTGCCTACTTCATAAATATATTAGTCAATTTCTTATATTGAGAAAGTCTCCAATTATATGAAGTACTAACCAACAAGTGATCTTGCAAAATATAGTTTCGTGTTTCTTTGTTCTGGGCAGGTACATTTCTGGTTATTATTATCTTTATTGGTTGTTTAGCCAGACTTTCTGATTGGTGGTGACTTGTGAGAGGGAAACTTTTACTTAGCCTTAAAACTTTGCCCTCTGAAAACCCTAGGTCATCGAGGATGTCTCCTCTAGGCTTACCACCCTAGATAGAAAGGGACATCCTATTAAGGTGACAGTGATAGGATAGTCTCTCGTTACATCAGTTTGTCTTCATTTACCTTTCCCTTACATCCAAGGACAAACTTTGTGATAAAAGACCCTTAATCTTGTGTTTTACCCCTTAATTTGTGGACAAGTCAACTTGGTGACATTTTGTATAAATAAGAGATCATACGATCTCATTTTAACATAACTCTCCCTCATTGTGAGAACTATTGATCTGAAATTTTCTCTACACTTGTCTCTATTTGTCTATTGTGCACTTGTTTATGGCTATCTTGATGAATGGTTGATGCAGGAGTGCGGTGCTAGCCTTGGATGATGTTTTCTATCTTTTATGGTGGATTATCTTGGCATCTTTCTTGATTTTGGTATGGTGTTTTACTCTTGTGCTATCATTCTTTTCAAGTCAAGGATTGTTGTGTTAGGATATAGGTAGGAAGTATAAGGGCATACACCCCCACCATAGTCTTCATCATTTTATGCTTCATCTTATTGATTAAACAAGGGTTTTCTAATAGAAGTATAAGGGCATACACCCTCTTATCTTAAACCCTAGATAGAGAAACTTGTCTTGTTAAGTAAAAGGGATTACACCCCAAAGGAGGTATCTTCTCTAGCTCCTTTATTTGACTTCATTAATCCAATAGTAAAGGCACTAGTCATACAACTTTTGCATTGGAGATATAAAATCATTGCCTTGGGAAACACAAATTTTGATATTTTTAAAGGTATCTTGCTTGAAGTTGGTTTGCCTCATTGAGAGGAGTCTTCCCCTACTAGGGAATCCCCTCTCTCCCACTACTTTAATTGTTGTTAAAAACTTTAACCTACAACCATTAGGGATGCATAACCCTAGCTACTAACTCTCTCTTAACTCCTAAATTAACCCTAGACTAGCTCTCTAACATCACTCACCTGGTCTACTAACTAGGGTGCACCATTTGGGCCACTTTTTGGCACTTTTCCATGGTTAATTTTGCTGCTGCATTCCATTGAATGATACAGCCATAAGGCTGCAATTTTCTGCAGAAAACACATGTTATAACAGCTTACTTTATTCATCCTCATAGTCCCATTTTTTCAGTCATAATTGATTGGCTAATTCATTGATAATGTTGTTGATTGATATTATGCTTTAAATGCTGATTTTAATGTCTTACTTGATCATATAAACTGTCATATACTACTGCAAATTAGGGACAACAAGTTTAACTTGTTTATCCGTACTAACATATATCATTGCAAGTTGGATTTTCTTGTGTCTCGGGTAGGTACAATCATCCGGAGAAGTAATATACCTTTGGGGAAACAATCACTTGAATTACAAGGCATCTCTTCCCACCTTTCATTCCACTTAGACTTGACCTATAGGGGCTTCACTTCCATTTCTCTCCCTATCCATATCAATCCCCCTAGGGTCACTAGGATTGCCTCCCTAAAGTGACCTAGTCACCCTTGAAGTGTGGGACCTACATCGAGGTGGCATTGGGTGTAGGATTCCCAAGTTGTAGCTATTTCTTTGTGGTTGGGTCAGGATTTTCCCAACCTACAACTTGCGCTATAACATTTTGGTGTCGTTTCCAGGGAAGATTTTGAATCTTCTTCGTACCATAACGACACTTTGGTAAGCTATCCAAAAATCCTTTCCCTTTACTTGCCCAGTGACTCCACCCAAGGGACATTCCCTTTCCATTTTTATTGATAAGCTCATCTTGAAGCTTATCTAGTGACTCCACCATGCCACCAAAGAAATGTGTGTCCAAAAAACCCTCCAGTGGTTGTAAAGCACCACCCAAAGGGCCTAGTCCCCCAAATTCCCCCATCCTTCATAATTTCTCCTCTACTTCTCCTATCCCTACATCCTCACCTGCTATTTCAACACCTCTGCTTTCACCCATACCCACTTCGCCAAGCATTACTTGGAGCCTGCAAAACAAAGAGGCACAAAAACCTTTGGATATAAAAAAAATCCCTAGATCCCCTCATAAACTCCCAAAGGACTTGAGAGAATGACTACCCATATTTTCAGGAGAGGACCTTACTACACCAAAAGATCACTTGTATCTTTTTGCGTAGTTTAGAATCCCGTGACCAACATGAGGATATCTTGATGAAGCTTTTCTCTTACACTTTTGTTGGAAAGGCCAAGGATTGGTTTGATAACATTTCTCCAGAAACAATCACAAATTGGAATCTCTTTCATGAACTTTTTACCAAAATATTTGGAAAAAAGAAAGATTACCAAACTTTGTGTAATCATCTCCACAAATTCAAAATAAAATCAGGGGAATATATAAGGGATTTCAATGATAGTTTTAACACCCTAGTAATATGTTTTCCTCGAGAGCTGAGACCGCCCAAGGCTACCATTATCAAGCTATATATATCAACTATGAAAGATTTGTATGGGGCATTGATTAGGGAACATCCTACTACTTTGTTTGAAGCTTGGAAAAGAGCATGTGAAATAGAAGAAAACTTAGCTACCTCTCTCATACAAGGAGAAGAGAACTCCAATGAGACTCTTCAAATTAATCAGATTGATGACTTTGTTTCACCAGAACTTCCCTCAGATGTTAGAACTTACCTACAAGAGGAACGAGAGAAAGCTATTGAAATGGAAACTTGTCTCATGATCAACCTTTTAGAATAAGAGAGAGATACAATGTTAGAAAAATCACCTTGCCCACCAAAGGAGATCTTGGAACTAGAAAAGAAGCAAGCCACAGAGTTGGCTGAAGTAAAATTATCACAATATTTTCAGCAAAATGAGGTGTTAGATCAACAAAGGAAAAGAGAAAGTGTCTCTCCAAGACAGTACCAACACTAAAAATACTAAGGGTCATGACAACGTAAATCATTAGGTTCTAGAAGAAGGAATAGACAGTATGTTTATTTTGGTGGATTCCCCTTTTGTAGATGAAGAAAGAAAAGAAGGATCTTGGGGCCTGGATTTTGATTGTGCACACTCAAGTACGGGTTTGGATGCAGGAATAGTCTTAAGGTCGTCAGATAACGAGACCACCATTTTTTCATATAGACTTGATTTTGAATGCACAAATAATATTGTTGAGTACGAAGCCCTTATCCTGGGCATCAACCTGGCCATCAATATGAACATCAAGAACCTACATGTAAAAGGGGATTCCGACCTAATTGTTTCACAAGTCAATAGGAAGTTTGCTACAAACAATCCAAGGTTAAAATAATATAGAGATGTTGTTTGGGATTCCATAAAAGTGTTTGACATCTTTTCCATTGAGGCCATCCCTGGGGAAGAAAATCACTTGGTAGATAGTCTTGTTGTTTCCACTTCAAACTTACAACTTTCCAAAGAAATCGGTTTCTACAAGGTGGAAGTTAACTTCATAGCTTCATTACCTGACAACTTCATTACTTGGAACATTGGAAAGTTTTTGAAAACGACAGTCAACTTTTCCACTTTCTACAGAATGAGGGAGAATTCTCTGAAGCCCGAATAAACTTGTTGGTCGAGAAATAAAGTATCGAGGTCATCGATGTAGCCGATGGGCCCCTACCCAAAGGAATTGTTCCTTTAGAAAACCTCTTTGACCAAAATGATGTGTACAAACAGAAACCTTCCGAAAAAATTAGTGACGATATTTTCGAATACAACATTGGAACTAAGGAATCCCCAAAGTTAATCAAATTTGGCAAAGGAACAACGACTATGAGAGGAAAAAATTGACTACACTTATAATATAATTCAAGGATATCTTTGCTTGTTCTTATGAATATTTAAAGGCCTACTGAGAAGACATTATATAACACACCATTCCCCTCATTGATGGCATGAATCCTTTCAAATAGAATCTTAGATAGATGAACCCAAAGCTTTCCCCGTAAGTACAGAAAGAGTTACAAAAGATGGTTGAGGCAAGAATAATTGAACCGATTAGATATTCATCATGGGTGTCTAATCCAGTTTTTGTAAGAAAAAAGACTGGTGAAATCAGGATATGTGTAGACATTATAAACCTAAACCAAGCTTCGCTCAAAGACAATTATCCCTTACCAAACATGGAATATCTTTTGCAAAGGGTAACTAGTGCAGAGATAATGTCCATGCTTGATGGTTTCTTAGGGCATAATCAAGTTTTGGTAAAGGAAGATGATCAACTCAAAACATTTTTTACCACCCCTTGGGGAACCTATAAGTATTTATGAATGCCTTTTGGACCCACCAACGTAGGGGATAATTTTCAACAAGCCATGGAATATTATTTCATAGATCTAATCAGAAATCTCATAGAGATATATCAAGATGAAATGACTGCCATTTCTGAAAAGAGGGAACAACACTTAAGAACTATCTTTCAGAGATGTGGGGAATATGGCATTTCTGTCGACCCTAAGAAATAATTTTTTTGTGATGACAAGGGTAAGCTACTGGGACACATCATTTCTAAATATGGAATCACAATAGATCCTACCAGGGTTGAAGCCATCAAGAAAATCCCTCTTCCTAAAGACAAGAAATCCTTGCAATCCTTCTTCATCTAGATTAACTTTATCAGGAAATTCATCCCAAACTTCGCCAAAATTGTTAGACCCCTTAACAAGTTACTAAAAATGGAATCTCATTTTGAGTGGGAAAGTGAAGGTAGGTTATCTTTCGAAAGTATTGAGGCAATAATTGTCGCACCAGTTTTAGCTAGCTCAAACTTTTCTAGGGACTTCATCATTTTCACTTTTTCTTCGAAAGTTACCATTGCAGGTGTGTTGTTACAAAAGAATGGTCAAGGGGACAAACAACCAATCACCTTCATGAGAAAAAATCTTAGGGACCCATAACTAAATTACACCATTACAGAAAAACAAGCTTACACTTTAGTCAAGTCTCTCAAACACTTTCGAACCTATGTGGGATACAACAAGATCATGACCTTTGCCCCCTACCTCGTTGTAAAGGATGTTTTATCACAACAAGATTTCCTTGGATCAAGGGGAAAGTGGGTGTCACAAATACAGGAATATGATTGGGAAATCAATCCAACAAAGATAATTAAAGGACAAAGGATAGAAAAGATGAGGACATAAAGAAATCAAGAGGCCATTGAGGTAGGATAGAAGGAGCAAGTCAACATCATCGTAAGTGAGATTGAAAACAATGAATGGTATTCATACATTACTTATTACTTGAAAAACCTCACATGCCTTGACCATTTTGTGGAACATAAGAGAAGAGCCTTGAGACTCAAAGCTATGAAGTATTTCCTAAAAGAGAATGGTCTCGGGTGGAGGGGTAATTAATCACCGAACTTCATGCAGGACATTGTGGAGGTCATTTTGCAACACGCACCACTGCCCATAAGATTTTATGAGTAGGATACCATCGACCTACTATTTTTTCCGACACACATCGATATGTTATATCTTTTCATCCATGTCATTTTTTTACTGGCAAGCAGTGCCTCCCTGCTGTCCCCCTTAAACCAATCATTATGGAAGCACATTTTCAACAATAGGGATTGGATTTCATTAGTGAATTCAAAGAAAATTCTAGTAACATATACAGATGGATTTTGACCACCATTGATTACTTCACCAGATGGGTGGAATCAATCCCAACCAAGAAAGCAACAAAAGAATTCGTGATCAAATTCCTTGAGGAAAAGATTATTACTAGATTTGGTTTCCCCGCTAAGATAACCACCGACAATGCCAAAGCCTTTAGCTTAGTGGTGCTCAATGAGTTTTGTTTCAAATATGGGATTGTTTTATCACACTCTTCGAATTATTATCCTCAAGGGAATGGATTGGTAGAATCCAACAACAAAAACATCACACTGTGAAAAAGATTGTTGGGGAAAATAAGAACAGTTGGGACAATAAGATCAATTATACCTTATGGGCTGACCGCACAACCGCCAAGACTTCTACCAGAAGGACTCCTTTTGATTTGGTGTACGGATTTGAAGCTCGCTTCCCTATAAATCTACAAATTCCAGCATTACAAATAGCCCAAAAATTCAGTACATATATAGAAGAATTGTAGGGTCGAATTGATCAGATCATAAAATTGGATGAGACTCAAAGAATTCCCTTCAATCAAATGGCATGGAATCAAGAGAAAGTAAAAGGAAATTTTGATCGGAAGGAAAGAAAAAGAGACTTCAAGGAAGGGGATCAAATTCTACTATGGGACAAAAGAAGAGAAAAACTAGGAATGCATCAAAAGTTTGACAGTCTATGGCTAGGCCCCTACAAAATAGAGGAAGTGTTTGGTCCAGACTCTTTCTACTTATCCACAACAGAAGGGAGAAGGATGAAACTACCAGTAAATGGATATCTCCTCAAACATTATTTCCAATATGGAACATGACTTCTTCAGGGCCCATGCCCCAGGTAAGTAGGTAAATCATCTTGATTGCTCATACTAGTTTAGATGCATTTCATTTTCATTTTTCCTCTACTTGCATATTGATTTCTTGCTTAGCTTAGAATTTTTTTTTAAAATGTCAAAATTTTCTTTTTCTAGGTTACTTGATTTTGATTATAATCATATGAGAAAAAGGATGAGTAAGCGATCATGCACTTGACAGTTTGATGTTTCCTCGTAGGCACAGGTCTACTAGAAGATGTTGCGGTTCTCATGCACTCTACGGAAAGCACATGTCCCCAACTAGGAGCTGGATGTTATCCCCATTTTGTGGATAACTAAGGAGATTATGTCTTGAGGCCCTCAGGTTGCAAATATGGAGTGTTGAGAGACTACATGACCAATAGTACCCTTTGCACAGATGGAAAACCCACTCACCACCACAGAAGGTCACAAATTTGCAGATGGCATCCACCACACCAACTGGCTTCCAGAAGGAAATGGGCCTTTCTCCATGAGGTACAAGTCACTATTATGGTGAGCATCATTTCAATATTTTAGCCAGTTGAGTATGTTGTATCTTAGATTGTTCTAGATTTCATCATATATGCTTGGACATTATGCCTTTTTCCCTGCTTCACTTTGGTGGTTGAAATTGCATCTTAGTAAGTGGTTTTCCTTGGGGATGGGTTTTCTACTAAGAACTCCCTTAAAGAGCCATCGCACCATTCCTGACCATACTTACAACTTTCCATCATCATTCCCCTCCATTTCCTCATCTCTTGGGATTTTAGGGTGTATTGACCCAAGAAGGGGTTGTCCCTCATTCTATGGGAGGAAGGGCTGGAAAGCCCATAGTTGGGTAAAAGATAAAAGTCTTGTATAAACCTTCCATATGCTTCGCCCGAGGATCACCCAAGAAAGAAGTGAAACACTTTTCTTTGAGTAAATAGGACCCACAATATAATAAAGAACGATTAAAAGGTTAGTTAAAGGATAAGAGGTTTCATCATGAGCCAAAATATCACATCCATGAGTATCTAGTGGTATGACCTTGTCATCATCTAGTCACCAAACCAAGGAAATGTCTCTCAGTTGCATGGCTAAGAGAAAGGGGGTCTCATCACAAGCCATCCTTCTCATTTCCACTAGGTGTTTGTGGGTGACATTGTCATCATCTGGTCATTGTGCCAGGGAAGTGACCTTCAACCTCTCCTTATGCTATATTGAAAGAAAAACAAAGAAACAAATACAAAAGGAAATTTATGGGCTTGGAAAAAGTGCATTGCAGACGAAGGTACCACACACCCTCTACAAAGGCACCCATGAATGAGACACTACGACCCCTTGTATCTCATAAGCCCTATGCCCATTGAGTCTTGACCCCAACCACTTCATCCACTTTACATGGCTTAGAGAGGGATCTCTTGGAAACTCTCCTTGACCTAGGGAAGGATCTACCCAATAGGACACCTCATCAACCCTCCCATATTCAAGCTTGACAAGTCGCATAGTGTCTTTGAGCAATTAATTGTTTGATATAGTGATCTTTTATGCACATTATTAGATGGCTTATTTATTGATTGAATTCACTTATCATGATGTTAGAATTTGAGATCCTTTGAATTCACTTATCACTTGTCTTTGCAGGACCTATTTGGTGTACATTTTTGGGAGAACATGCCTAGCTTGAGCTTTCATGGGGCTACAAGCCCACAGGTTGGATGCCAAGGGCCCGCATGCCGGATGAGAAAGATTAGATTTGGAAGTCCTTTATGATGACTTAGATGACATATCCCAACCCTCACTTGCCAAACCATTTTCCCAGAAGGGGAAAAACGTCCTCTTTTTGGGCTTGACGTCATGTTTGGGGGGCTAGGGCATGGTGGTGAGATGATATGCATTGACACTTGGATGTTTTGAGGTTTTTTAGGATTTGACCATGAAGGAAGACATTTGGATGCTTGGCATGTGGATTTGGGAAGCCTTACTACCCTCCTACATCACCAACGACCTTCTGCTAGTGCCAAAACGTCCCCTAAAGGGGTGACGCCCATGTAAATTAGTGTTTTATTTGTGCAAAAATGAAATTTTAAATGAATTGTTTAATATTTCTTTGTTAAGGGAGAAATATTAGGGTTTTTGACCCCTAATATTGTGGTTTACCCCTTAATTTTTGGACAAGTTACCTTGGTGACATTTTGTATAAATAAGAGATCATAAGATCTCATTTTAACATAACTCTCCCTCATTGTGTGAAGTATTGGCCTGAAATTTTCGCTACACTTGGATCTATTTGTCTCCTGTGCACTTTTTTATGGCTATATTGATGAATGGTTGATGGAGGAATGAGGCGCTAGCCTTGGATGATGTTTTTTATCTTTTATGGTGGATTATCTTGGCATCTTTCTTGATTTTGGTATGGTCCTTTACTCTTATGCTATCATTGTTTTCAAGTCAAGGATTGTTGTTCTAGGAGCTAGGTGAGAAGTATAACGGCATACACCCCCACCATTGTCTTTATCATTTTATGCTTCATATTATTGATTAAACAAGGGTTTTCTACAAGTAGTATAAGGGCATACTCCCTCTTAGCTTAAACCCTAGCTAGAGAAACTTTCCATGGGAGGTAAAAGAGCTTACACCCCCAAGGAGGTAAATTTTCTATATCCTTGTTTATTTGACTTCATTAACCCAATAGTAAAGGCACTAGTCATACATTTGTTGCATTGGAGATATAAAATCATTGCATTGGGAAACACAAATTTCGATCTTTTGAAAGGTTTCTTGCTTGAAGTTGATTAGCCTCATTGAAAGGAGTCTTCCCCTACTTGGGTGTCCCCTCTCTCCAACTACTTTAATTGTTCTTACAAAATTTAACCTACAGCCATTAGGGATGCATAACCCTAGCTACTAACACTCTCTTAACTCCTAAACTAACCCTAGACTAGCTCTCTAACTTCACTTACCTAGTCTACTAACTAGGGCGCACCTTTTGGGCTACTTCTTGGCACTTTTCCATAGTTTATTTTTCTGCTGCATGTCATTGAACACTACAGCCATAAGGCTGCAATTGTCTACAGAAAACACGTGTTATAACAAATTTCTTTATTTAGCCACATAGTGCCACTTTTTCAGTCATAATTGATTGCCTAATTAATTGATAATGTTGTTGATTGATATTATGATTTACAAGCTGATTTGAGTGTCTTACTTTTTGATATAAACTGTCATCTACTGCTGAAAATTAGGGACAAAAAGCTTAACTTGTTGATCCATACTAACATATAGCATTTCAAGTTGGATTTTCTTGTTTCTCGGTTAGGTACAATCATCCGGAGAAGTAATATACCTTTGGGGAAATAATCACTTGACTTACAAGGCATATCTTCTCACCTTTCATTCCACTTAGACTTGACCTTTAGGAGCTTCACTTTCATTTCTCTCCATCTCCATCTCAATACCCCTAGGGTCACCAAGATCACCTCCCTAGAGTGACCTAGTCACCCTTGAAGTGTGGAACCTACATCAAGGTGACATTGGGTATAGGATTCCCACATTGTAGCTCTTGCTTTGTGGTTGGGTCGGGCTTTTCCCAAACTACAACCTATGCTATAACATTCCCAAGAAGAACTCTTTTCCCAAAGTAGGATCCATATGTTACCACGAATTCTAACTCAAATCAAAGGAGAAATATGATTTGCTAATAGTGTTAGTAAAATGTTGGTGTTCCTCAGGGAATTCCATCATTTTTTCGAACAGTCCTGCTAGTGTTTTTTTTTTAAATAGGAAAGTCAAATATTAGTTGACGGCCTGCTATCTGAGACCACATTGTTGACTCAGTTTCCAAATCAAGGACTAAACCAAAGCTTAAGGGATGGTTTTTTCTCTTGGAAACATTTCAGGACTTTCTTGGTGAAGGTTTCAAGAGTCAAGGATCACATGTGGCTTACCATATAGAAGAATATCCCATGTGTTGGTTATTCAAGTTAGGGTGTCCCTATCTCAAGGCTTGTGCAAAGGTTTGTCAAGGCTTGAATGATGTTTTCTTTGGGTCTCCAAGAGAAACACATGTCAAGCTGCAACAACTTGCACTATCAAGACAGTGGTGCCTTAAATGTATTGAACACAGAGTTGCACTGGTGCTACAGAGTTTCTAGAATTTATGAGTGTGTATTTATTGGGTCATCTCATTGTGTTAACAACAGAAAAACAAATTCAGATTCAATGATAAAAATTGTAGAGAATTTTTGGTCATTTAAAGAGTTTTGACTTTCTAGGAGGACATTGAAGATGGTCTCAAGCCTTGGGACCCACCGTTTATAGTAGTTTGTATGGGATATGAAATTTGTTATTCAATTTGAATTTCAAGGGCACTATTATTCAAGACACATGCATCAAATAATTAAGGGCATCATTCTGAGAGCCACCAATGCCTTTTCTAGTAGTGGGATGGATCCAAATAGTGTATTACCTAAAGGTGATTGGTTTTCCCATGGAGCCATTCTTAAAAAGGTTGAAAAGGTCTCTACAATATGTAACTAGTTTAGGGACTACAAGATCCTAGATGGAGAACTTGCTAATGAGTTCGGGTTGGGTGATAAGACAACGAATAAGGAATATGCACTTAAGGTTATTGCAAAGATAAATCAATACTGGAAAAATTAGTACAATAATCTGTTCCTACAGATGAGTTATCACTAGTGAAATCGGATTAAAGAAAGAAACTGTACACCCTTGTTTTCTATAGTGCAGTATTTTGTTTTTCTTGCTTATGCACAAACAACATTATTAGACAGCAAGGAATACTCTCTTCTAAATACGTCATATGAAGCTATGATAACAATATTATGTCTATAGATGTTTATGGTAACAAGAGAATCATGCATGTGGTGACAGAGGAGGGAGATAAACATATCTACCCAACACCCTAAAAGATCATAAATTAATGATTCCAAAACTCAGTAATATAGCGAGTCTTTGGTTTTTTTCACTGTTTATCTATATCTTCACAAATGGAATCTTAGAGATCTGGTGGAGAGGTGTTGAAATTGATGACTAGCGGAGAAATAAACAATTTTGGGTGATTGGAGGTGTGCTTACACATCTATTGTTGTTTTTCAAGGACTATTGAGAGTTCTCATTGGTATTCATACAGACTTTACGGTGACATCAAAAGAAGGAGATGATGATGATTTTTAGATCTAAATGTGTGACACTGTGGTAGCTGTCTAATGGCCAGCTCTCAGTTACTTCTTTAGATTTGGAGAAGATTGATGGTTTGATATAGGAGATGTTTTAATATATGTATATGTGTTTGCAATAAAAAGACTTTGCACAAGCCGACCTTAGACATAGGCTTGAGCCAACCTTAAATTTATATGTAAAGACAAGGCCGACCTATGTTTAAGGTTGGGAACGACCATTGGATGCATTGATTGTGGAGAAAGGACTCAAAGAACAGGCTTGAGGGGGGCTTGTTTTCTTCCTTGTGGAAGAATTAAGTGTTGAAGGGCCTTTGGAGGTAGATGCTATGGGAAAAAGATTTGTTTTTGATGATTTGTGAGGGATTTTCCCCCTTATTTGTTGTACATGTGGCATGAAAGGTCCTATTTTTGTATATTTTAGATTATTTAATTATTGAAGAGGGCCTTTTGCCCCTCCATAGGCTAGAATAGGGAATTTTGGCTTAGAAAATAATATTTTAATGTACAAGGAAGTTGAGCACCTCCTCTATAAATAGAGGTGCACTTCCTCTCATTTTCTCATCAAGACTGAAGGGAGAAACCCCTTAGGAGGTATGAAAATTGTTGGAGTATTATGTCTTGGATTTTTGCTATGGATGGAATAATAATGAAGTTTTGTTGGGGAGATCTAGTGGATGCTTCTCTTGATTTGGTGGATGTTTCATGAAAATAGGGTCTTCTTCATGCATAAAAACCTGGTCTAGTAAGTGGCCTTTTCCAAGTATTTATGTTTGTTCATGGTATTTAATTGAATGCTCTATCAAAGGGGTGATAAGTTGCATATTATCTTGTTTCCTTGAATGATTTTTGCTAGAAACCCTAGGGAAGGATTGAGAGTGTACATCCCCTTCCCTGGATTTATCCATATTAATTTGTTAAAGCATACAAGGTCAAGATTAGGGATTGTTAGTGGACATCCCCCTAATCTTTTCTTTGAGGTTGATATCTAGGTTTTATGATGGGATAAACTATAGGATGTGATGTAATTCCGCTTGGTCTTGTTCTAGAAGCTCTTGAAGAAGTAGGACAACACCTAGGGTTTATGAGGGGATAAACTCTAGGATTTGTTTTCCTAAAAGATTGGACCTAAGCTTATGAGAGGATAATCCTAGCATAGATCTTCAAGTCTTATTTTTACCTTGGCCTCCATTTAAGTTGTTACATTGACTCCATATTCCCAAAGAAAAGACATTGATCTCCAAATCTCTAACCACTTTTTTCTATACAAAAAATCCTACCAAAACCATTTTCTTTGACTCGCATTTCACATCACCTTGAACTCCATTATCCCAAGTCCCAACAATATTAACCTTGATCCATAGAAGAGACGAACTGAAGTGAAAGAGGGTTGGTGATGTGACAATGACCTTCGTCTTAGATACACCAAATCGTATTTGAGCTTCCAAACTTTATCTCTATAAGTGTGAGTTTGTGTGATAACAGGGAACATCAGAAGATATCAACTTGATAGATACCTATATTAGAGAGGACATATTTAGAGGTTCTTTCCCTACCTATGTCAAACTTACATTTTCTCCATCAGTGTGCAACAATTATGTTGATTGTGCTTATAGGATTGTGAAGGAAACAATTGTTGATTGCATTTTTCGGCCTATGTTGCTTCTGAGCAAGTTGAGACTGATGAGATGATGAGCTAACATCGCCTTTAAGAGGAAACTCGTGGGATAGGTGGTTCTACCGACACTAGTGAAAAATCATTTCTTGGGGATTTCTATCAAATAACTACACAACCTATTGTTATAAGGTCTAAATTTGTTGTTCCGGACCCAAAGCATGAATATTAACCAGTGAAAAGGATTCAAGAGCACCATCACAACAAAACACAAATTTATGTAGTTACTTGTAGATAAGTAGCAAGATTCTTGAATTGCACAATGCTATGAACAAATAGAGGTAAAGAGTATTAGATCCATTGAATTCTATTATGTTTTGGGAACATCTACATTAATCAATTCAAAATATTCATGTAATCAACAATCAGAACTATTCATAGATTACCCTAGATTCCACAGTGTGTCAATCAAGTAAGGTATGCATGTAGAGGCTTGAACCATTTCACTCCATTATTTCAAGAACTTCTTTTTCGTCTCCTAAAAAATAGTTGGCCTAGGATTCTATTTATCCCACCACTTAAGGGATTTTTTGGGCTATGTGGTAGCAAATATGTAATTTTGAAGGCGTCAAGCTATTGGTAGTGGTAGGAGATTGTAAAGTTTTTCCACCGCAAGCATATGAAAAGCCATGATACAAAGGAAATTGAGGAAGGGGAATAGTGGTCATGATAGGAGAGAGTTGGGCCTTAGTTGTGATTGTAATAATGGAGGAACTAGTCATAGTGGGCTACACAAAAACATTTCCTAGCACCAAATCAATGGTTGGTTAACAACCAACAAGGGGCAAAGGTTTCAACAAACTGTGTGCAAGGGTCAAAGAAATAGGAGAATTAGGATCGAGGGTGTCCTATCCTAGAGATATGCAACTTCAACTGAACAAGTAACCAAATTTTCAAAAACTATTATCAAATCCTCCTCAAAAGGGAAATCTTTGGTAGGATTGGAGTATGCAAAGTATGAATCACAAGGAAAATGGAAATTGAAAATTGTGAAACTTTGCAAAGATATTTGTCAGATCTAGATGATGTGTTTGGGAATGTATGAAGTGCTTCCTAAAGATCTTATGTTCTTCCTCCTAATGCTAGAAGTGCTCAATTTGAGACTCCAAGCCTGAGAAAGAAGCGCAATTGGGATGACAAACACGGGTGTTGAAAAGGAATCATACATACCCATATGATGCACTGTTGTGATGTCCCCTTCCACTTGATCAAGACATAGGATTTAGTAGCCTATACGACTTTTATAGGCTATAGTCAGTAAAGAAAGGGAGTCAAGGGGGGTTTTATTTGATGTCACTTAGCTAGGAGATGTTATGTTTTAAAGTGACATTAAGTAAAAAGGTAAATTATTAATCACTTAAACATGAAAAGCCACTTTTAATGTTTAAGTAAAAATTAAAAAGGGGAATAAGAGTCATGTTTGATTTGGTCAAAAAGGGGAAAGATCTAAAAAGCTTGGAAGAAGAATAAAAGGAGGGGTGGCGCTTCACTTTAGCATTATGATCTGATATCTTATTTGGAGTGCTCTTGAGAACTAAGTTTTCATTGGGGTTTTGACAAAACCCTTCCATTTGAGTTTAGACAAGTAAAGGATCCATCCAGATCATCATTTGAGCATTATCTTTGGTTTTTCATCAGTTTGGGGAAAACAATTTTGCTTGGAAAAGTTCGTGAGCTTCCATAGAGGCCGATTTACCTCTTTTGCAAGGTCGTGGGCACTTGGTGGGGTCATGAGGGTTCACTGGGGTTTGATAATCCATTGTGAGGGCCGCATAGGAGCTATTTGGAGGGCCAATCCCATCCCATTGTGGCAGCGTGAGACTAGGTGGGTCTACAGGTATATTTAGAGGGCTCGAGTCCTCCTTTTTGCAAGTCGCAGGGAGTAGTAGAATTCACGGGGGGGGGGCAGGGGTTTGCAGGATGCATGGCATAAGAAGAGAGTCATGTGAGAGACCATTGTGGTATTTTGTAGGGTACGTGGCATAGGAGGGGAGTCGTGGGCTCTTGAGGATCGAGCAGTGAGGGTTTGAGGAGGGGTCGAGTGCCTTTTCAGTTGGATCAAGAGGTTTGGAGGAGGAAGCAATAATATTGAGGGTTTGGAGTAGCTTGACAACAACTGTTGAAGAGACAACGGAATTATTTCCAGGTTTTGGATTATTATAATGTGTTTTACTATTGTATTGCAACAACGTTAGCGACCTCTAGAGATTGTATTGTTGTGGTTTTTTCATTTCATAATAAAATGCCCACATTATCTCTTCTATTCCATGAGTATTATGTATGCATGCATTATGTTTGACAAAATGTCCATTGTTGACATACATACAAACTGTTTGTGAAAAGTTTCATGCTATCATAAAACATTGTAATACAAAGTGTTTGACAGAAACAAATAACCAGAAATATATAAGTAAACAACAAACCCTAGCATTTCTCTATTAGGGATATTACAACTGCAGGGAACAACGATATTTTGACAATAAAAGAAATGTTGGATTTTGTATACTTAAGCTTAGAAACCTAAAAATCAATGACAATAGAGTATGTTAAATACTGTTGATGATCTACTTAATCAAAAAATCAATGCTAACTGAATTAATCAACAACCAAATATATGCAAAACAACAAAACAAAGCTCAAGTAAAACCCATGAGAAATGCACAAGAACTATCTTTATCTAACTAATTAAGTGTAATAAATAGTTAATGAACAAAAACCCAAAGTAATTGCACCCAAAAGGCACAAATTTGGTTGGTTGTAAAAAGCCAATAAATGTTAAATAAGTGTTGCAGTCAATCACATAGAAGGGAAGATATAAATCTCTTGTCTGAAATTCCAAATACAATGGTGCATTCAAGTATAAATAATGAATCTAGTCAATATTAGTCCACTTTAATCATCCTAATTCATTCTACTTGGTTTTCTATCTAACCCTAAAGGCTTCCAACCCGAGGGTGCCATCATCACTAAACTAGGCTCAATATGGAAGAAGTATCGAATATTAGGATACACGACATTTAGAGGATTGTGCAGCAAAACCAAATGAAAGTAAATCTCTTTTATCCCAAGCTATCCATTCCATCCTTCGTATGCTCATGGAGATGTTCTATTCGTGATAGAATAGAAGCTTGATGAAGAATGAGAATGGGTAATAGGGGACTTTGAGCCCGATTCTAATATATCATCCCAACAAAGAGGCAATCTTGATGGTCCAAGTGGCTAGGGATCATACCAAAAGATCAAGGAAACTCTTCACATTTGAGGCTCATGGGAATGAATGAATCGCTCAAATAAAGCAAGCATAGTTACGATGTGGCTTTTCTTTTGTATTTCAGTATAGATAAATCTTATTTTGGTGTGTTTTGATTAGACCAAAATTATATAGAATATGCAATATGGCAAGAGGGAATGCCTTTAGACATAATTTTGGTTCCTCCTATTTTGGGTAATTTATCATAATTTTGGTTTTTCATATTTTGGTGTTTTCACAAACTATGAATATAGTTGGTTTATATTCTATCTCCATTGATATCAATTAAAATTAATTTAAAAAAAAAATAGCAATGGTTATGATTTTGGACTTGGGATTAAAGTGAAATGCTTAGAAAATGGATTCAAAACATCAAGGATAATAGAAGGAGATTAAATCTTCCTTTTTAGTCTTAATATGGAAGGAAAGAAACTCTAAATATTTTTCAAGGTTCTGACAAATATCATTATAATTGCTATAAAGTCTAAGACTCTCAACCAATTTAATGACACCAATGTTACATTTATTGTTGGGAATTTATCACCAGGGATCCGGAAAATAAATTATCAACAATACAGGGGAAAATGTTGGGAAACTTGAAAAAATACAAAAATAATTATTATTTTTCATTATTTTAAACATCTAAAGCAACAACAACATCAGACAAACACATTGCTAAATAAATATGAAAATAAAATTGATATATAAGATGTATAATATGTCAAGTTGTACATCAATCATCCATACTAAAATGATATATGTATTGACTCTTGAGTTGTAAGTCCTCACAAGGTAATACAAAATCACATCAAAACAAAAATAAATGTATCTAGATACTATAAGGATAATCATAATGCACTAAGAAGACATGATCGAGGATTAGGTTTCCCCTGTCCCTGAGAAGCTTGTGATTTTTATTCCTAGCAATATCAAGGATTGAGTTCTTTGCAACAATGTCAACATCTGGGGTAGTTGCAGGGAAAATTTCCACTTCATGCCCTAGGATTTTGGCAAGGTGGTATTTCAAGAAATTGATTCCACCAAACATTTTCATTCCAAATAGCTTGCAACTTAGTTTTTTTATGTTATGACCCTCATATGGTTCACCATACTCCCACATTGGGTCCAATGGATTTTCCATTTTTTACAACACTAATTAAATTTTTAAAATTTAAACCTACAACAGAAAACAAATTGGGGAATTTAGAGTCCACATCCACAAAAAACTCAAAGAATGTTGCAATTAAAATATCAAATCTACATAAGTGTTAAATCTCCCATTAACAAATGGAAAGAAGAGGCATATCTAATGGACATTAAAAACCCTATACTAAATCTTGAAAACAAAGAAAAGAAAGGCATAAATTGGAGTAAACCTCCACTCCACTAATGCTTAGTTGATTGCAATGAAAACTACAAATTTCCTCTTGTTTTCTTGATAGAAAATGGTCACAGTACCCTCAAAGCTCAATCCCCCTTGGTAATTTTTGCTAAATGATCTTAAAAAACCCAAAATCACATCTTAAAGTGGATCAAATATCAGTAGGGAAATAATTTTTATTGTCTTGCAATAATGAAGGAAACTATTGCTATAATTTCGGCACTGAAATTTATCACGATAAACATCGATAATATTATTGTTGAGTTGGGTTTTGGCGATAATATCGTAATAATTTTGACACTATCATGATAAGTTTAACACTAAATGGCACCACATTAAATATGATGATTAATGAATTGATATCAAAGAACGATGCTTTGTTCCCAAAATACTAATCTTTAAGAATATTGTCTTGTTCCAAAGCTATGCACAAATATAACAAGAAGGATAAGAGAGGTCAGACATGCTAAGGAGCTATACAGCCTACTCAATAGAAAGAAGGAAAAGAGGTCAAACATGTTAATAAATTTGGATGTGGTTAGTAGTTTTAATAGAATTAACCACTCCTTGTCCAAGTTATGAAAAAGTTCATATTTTCATAGCCTCTTTCTCCCTACTTGTATATTCCAATGTAGAAGCCCTAGGATGAAGGATGGAAGCAAAAGATTCAAAATATCCTAGCCACTAAGTAAATGTTAAATAGTATACTTAACTCATAGCCACTAAGGAAATGTTAAATAGTAGGAAGTGCTAAGGTTAATGGCTGGAATGGTGCAACCAATGTTTTCAATATGATAACACAAATTCTGAATTCCATAATTGAAGTGAATTGGATTTCCCTATATTATTTAGATATTCCTTTGACTCCTAGAAGATTGGCATGCCCCCCTTGGATGCATTTAAAAGACAGATTGTAAACAAGGGTTCTTGGTGTCTTAATGTATGAGTAAGAAATATTTTCATCAAGGAATTTCTATCAACGAAGTCCTGCTTTATAACTATGTTCCATCTCCATTAAATATTTTCATCAAGACAATTCTATCAACTCCTACTCTATAACTTTGTTCCATTCTAGCATCTCCATTAGGGGTGTTAAATAAAACAAAAAGATTAAATCATTCCTCTTGAAAGGAGGGAAGCAATCGAATTTTTTTTATCTCTTATCTTGGAATAAGTCGTCCTTCATCCTTTGGTAGGTGGACTTGGAATAAGGAATTAAAGAGTCATGAATCTAGCTCTTGAGGCCAAAATCCTTTAAAACCTACTCTCCAGCTACTCATCATGGTAGAAGGAAGCGTTGGACAAAAGATATTTCAACTCTCCAAACCTAAAAAGGATCTTAGACAGTTGGACTCGATTCTTTCTCTAGGGGCATCCCAGGTTTGGAAAGTTACGTAGTAGTCATTCTCCCTAATCAAGTCCTAGATTGGGAGGATAAGATAATGTTTAGTGATCGTTTATGAAAGAGATGATTTGAAAATTATAAGACAAAAGGCTATTGTCATGAGTTCTTAACTTGGGAGACCTGTCAATTGCGAGGTAGAATCACCTCCTAGATAGAGCATATGGAAGAGCCCCTTAGACTATACTGAATTTCCATCAGAATCTATGAGAAAATATAATAATCTGTTAGCAAGATTAAAAGGCTCGGACCCTTCAGAAGAAAATTATCATGACCTATTAATATGGAGGAAATCGAGCTCCAAAAGGTGTGTAGTCTCTAAAATAAGGTTACCATAGGCAACAACCTTGAAATAGATTTGAATCTATACAGTTATAACTAGAACATTATTTGGGTTATAGAATCTATTCATAAAAATAACCCATTTTTCTAGGATTTTAGCTTACAACAAATTGTTAACAGTGAAGAATCTGGGTGTTCTCTCTGAAGGAAAATATAAAAGAAAATTCAAAATGATTTTTGAAGAAGTCGCTTATGTTGAAGGATCATCGACCTAAAGTGTAACCTTCACCTCGTATCCAAAAGATTAACCTTTGGGCGGTGTGATCTTTGAGCCGTGAGGAACTATACAATTTCAGCATGCCTAGGGAATAGTTAAAGCCATGAACAGATTTTCTAAATCCCTTGCTTCTCTGAAGGTTCTGATTATAGTAACCCTGAGAGGAACCTTTTCTCCAAATAATATTTCTCCAAATATATCCTAAGGCCAACTAGTAAGCAAAGAGCACACCAAAAGTCAAATGGCCAATAAGCATGCAAATGGGCAAAAGTGGTTGAGTGGCCTCCCTCCCTAAAGAAGGTATGTCTCGTCGAAGAGGGAATTGAGACTCCCCGCTAAAGATCAGAGGTAACATAATCAGTTATAAGGGCCCTCGTGGGATTAACAACTAGTCGGTCAGATCCCCCCGGAGAGTTAATCCTCCATAAAGGTTGTGTGGTGTCTGACCCCTATCTAACCCAGGGTACCTACAAAATAACCCCTGCAAGTAACCTATGAGATACCTAAGTCAAGCAACTAATAAACCACTATATAATCGATGTGGAGATGAGCAGTTGTAAGTCTGGATCATCGTATGGGTAGGGTAGTAGAGCCTGAAACCTTGAAAGTACCGCCTCTCACAGAGGTATGGGCAGTAGCAAGATATCCAAATATGAATAAATCCACAGAAATATATCACGCTAGGCTAGTATCTGGGGCATATCCCTTCAACCAACTTCATGCGACCTCGTGAGTAACTCTGGTGTGAGAAGAGCCTCCTGATATTACCAATTATACAATAGATTTATCCACTCCCTGAATCAGACACATATTTTAATTTAATTGCCTTGGAGAAGTTTACTCACAAAATTCTATTCCAAGGCACTAAATCCTAGACTAGTTTGTGCACCCTAGAAAATAAAATCGTTACTAATAAATTTTATATTATAGCGTTGATTTTATGGTATTGATTACTCAAAAAGGTATATGGTAATGAAACCAATGGTGTTATGAATTTTCAATAAAGTAAATATGAAGATAATGCAAATTCCTAACTTTAACTTTTGATTAATGATATGCTCCTAAAAAATAATGCAATTTCCAAATTCAAATCTACGATTTAGAAGTAAAGGTGCAATCTTTCACTGTATGTACGAAGCTAATGATAAAAATTCGAAAGACAAAAATGCCAAGCAATGCAAAATGCTTATATTTTTTTTTGTATTTTCAATATATTAAAACTGGAAATGTATGGACTAAAAAGTGACTTGATATATAAACCTACTGTGTATGAAATAAATACAACTCGAGCAGGATATCAAGTAGAAAAGCACCCAACCCAATGTACAAGGACAAAAAAAATGAAAATATGAAGAGAAAAACTTCACCCAAAAATTCAACAAAAAGAGGGTTTCCTGTCATCCCACAGGCACTCAACAGGCACTACAGAGACCTAAGAAGGCTCAACAAGCATAAAATCCCACCCAAAAAACACCAAACCAAGCAAAAGGGCAAGGAAAAAAGGGTGTACACTATAAAAAGCACTCTACAATGAATGTAACTCACACCAAGTTTATTTTGGGTAAAGTAAATAAACAACACTAAAGCTGGTAACTGAATGTGAAATTTCCATCTGGTCCAAAATCTACAATGAATGTAATTGAACCAAGTATATTTTAGGTAAAGTAAATGAATGTAAAATTTCCATCCAGTCCACCAATTGAATAAAAAATAAATCCCATAACCAAAAAGAGGGTGAGTACTTCGTATTAAAAGTTTATAAAATTGACAAGAGAGTATAGGGTGAATACACTCATAGATAATTGACAAGATAGTACTCTTACCTTGAAGGGATTCATCACTCCACTTATAATCACATCTTCGTATTTTATAATTAATATGAATGCTTGCTTGTTGGAGAGAGCCAAATTCTATTGTTACAGGGACAACAGACAATAACATTCCATCATAAAATATAAGAGAAAAATAAATGTAGGTTAGATTCCATAATCATGTTCATCTTACAGAATGGAAGAATGTGAAATATATATGCATATCTCTAACCCATCCATTAAGCATAACAGTTTTGAAAAATAACA
>ML779064.1:7360-41180 GCA_009831015.1 Picea engelmannii | reverse complement strand
TAACATTCCATCATAAAATATAAGAGAAAAATAAATGTAGGTTAGATTCCATAATCATGTTCATCTTACAGAATGGAAGAATGTGAAATATATATGCATATCTCTAACCCATCCATTAAGCATAACAGTTTTGAAAAATAACAACAAGAATTTATAATCAAAACTGTTTTGAAAATTAACAACAAGAATTTATAGGCATAACAGTTTTGAAAAATGAAGGCACAATTAGAGTCTATCTCATGCAACCCATTAATAATATAATTCTAAATTAGCAGATCTAGTACCAAAGGATCTATGCAACCCATGAAGGCTGATAAATTGGCTAGAAAATAGCCCTGCCAAAGGGTAATTTATGAAAGAAAATCCATATTAAAAAACATTTCAACTCGAAGTACTTGTTGGCATTCCAAACAAAATCTATGTTCAAAGCATTTAACACAACATTTATTTCAAGGATAATTTTTGTGCAGCTAGATCAGAATCAATAAAACTGTCCATAAATACGATTAAAATGCATGGAATAAATTGGAGTATGCAATATATTTTTTTATTATGGTATAGATTTGACAAAACCTTTTAGAGCTTAAATCAATGGTTGGATCCTGATCCCAATATCTGCTAATTCTTCTGAAAATTTTGCTGAAAGTCGTACTGCTAATGGTATGTGGTCTTCATGCATAGTACCACATGCATCATTCATTGACATCCAAATGGTGATTTCCAAAACTGAAAAATGTATGCCAATATGAATTGATCAGCTCATTCTCCTATCTACACCTAATCTATATGATGAATTGATAAATTCATTCAAACTATCCATAATAACTTTATGATGTATCATACATGGGCTTATTATTGTCAATACCACAGTCAAAGCCATAGATTTTATGTCGTCCATGCCATGATAAAGGATATGAAAGGCATAAAAGAAATTCAAAAACAAAAAATGGTGCACCGCAAAAACATAGAAACATAGTGCAATGAAAGCATAGTTCAATAGGCACAAAACTAAGAGATCATAAATACAAGAAAGGCACATGAAGAAAATATGAAAAACAGGTAAAACAATAATAGACAGGCCCATAATTATGTGGCAATGCAAGAAAACAATTCAATCCATGGTCGTTCTGTAAAACAATTCAATCCATGGCATCCAGGTGAATGAGATTTTGCAGTACGAGAAAACAAATCAATCCACGGTTAGTCTGTGACTCTGTGTGATAGAATTATTTAGAAAGACAAATCAATCGACCTAATTATGTTTTTAAATCAATCGAATTGGATGACCGTTGGCAATAGGGAGCAGTTGTTTTTCCTTCTCGGAAATTGAATTTGAAATTGGAGCGTTTTAGAACATTCTAGTGGTGTTCTTCTCGGAAATTGAATTTGAAATTGCATCATTTTAGAACATTCTGGTGGTGGCAGTTAAATTGGAAGTTACAGTTTTTTCGTATATTGAGAGTGATGGCAATGGAAAATCACACCACTAAATGTTGATGCACATTTCACGAGAAACCAGAATAAGTGAAGTGCTTGATGACGAAGACACACAAGTTGCAACAATTTTTTGATTTATTTTATCAATAAATTAATAAATTTTGATCAAATACTTTTGATGCAGGAGCATTGTTGGCAAGTGCGCAGAGGCAGGACCACTCAACACATGGGAGTTCTTCCAGAACTTCAACATTGGAAGTAGCGCATATTTTGAAATCCACCTTAACTCAGCGCTGGAATTTACCTTTGGAGGCACACTTGAACTAGTGCCGAAATTTACCCTTTGTGGCACGTTTTGAAAACCACAAGAATAGTAGGAGTTTCCATTACGGCTCTGGATCGAGACTAGTCTGAGATAACCAGTAGGTTAGGTTTTAGAGTAGATAAGTAGGCAGGGGATATCCTAAAAATATCTCTAATTTAAATAGAGTTTTGTACGCCCAGTTAGTGTTAGCTTCAATAGAGCAGAGAGCTGCAATACAGAGGGAAGGTAGTGTAGGAGAATTGCAAGTTAGCAGAAGTCTTGAAGCTTTCAAGTTTTTGTAAATTGAATGTATTTTGTAGTCATTTTGACACTTGTGAATATAACAGAGGAGAAATTGATCCAAATGCATGGGGTGTGAATAGTGTTTGCAATTTCCTTCTTATTCTGTTTTTATAAGCAAGTGAATGAATCTCCATAGGGGAGAATGGAACTATGAACGTTATTTTTTCAGTTTCAATTATTTCTCTTTGTTTGAATCTCTGCAAGGTGTGCATCAATCCAAAGAGGAACGCCAGGAGATCGAGTGAGAAATTTCTCTTTGGGAAATCCCTTGGATCTGAGTTATCGAGATCCCCTTAGATGCAAGGAGTGCATGGGAAATCGAAGCCTGCACAAGGAAAATCTTAAGAGGAATAACACTTTGGATAAGTGTTATCGAGGTCCAGGAACCCCATTTCTCAGGGGGAGCGAAGGTCAAAACCGTTGGGGACTTATAAAATCTCCTAAGTCCGAGAAACTAAGAGCTTAGGATAGATAAAGGTCGTTGATCCCAGGTAAATCTGGACCATTGGTCCATTTTGGAAAATCATGTATATTGAGCTGGGAGGATAGAGGTCCTTGATTTCTAAAACCCAAAAACATAAAAACATGATTCGCGAGGATAAGATTTGGACCGTTAGATCTTAATGGGATGAGGGTTGTCGATTTCCATCATGAAATCAGGAATTGGGAATCTGATAAGGAGAGAAGACAAGATTTCAATCCAAAGTTGCAAGACGTGAAATCATGATATCGATTGTGACCGTCGGATCAAGGAAGGATCTGGACTGTCAGATCAATGCCATCAGCATTTTGACAATCAGGAGTATGAAGGGACAACATCCCGGGACTCTCGATCTGCAAAATCCAAACAAGATCAGGACCGTCAGATCTTCAGAGGATTAGAGCCATCGATCTACAGCGATGCAACATTTCATGAGTTCGACAACTGGGAGCACAAGGAGCAAGAGTCGGAACTCTCGACCAGTGAAAACCCAATAAGATCATGACCGTTGGATATTTGGAGGTCTAGAGTCATCGATCCATGACAAAGGGGTGCTTTGGCACTCGAAAATCGAGTGGAGGAGTGACCGGACTTCATGCTGGGTGAATTCATGAAACACGAAACACTGAAACGATCGTAGCCATCGGCCAGGGGTCGATCTAAGTCATATATCTCACATCGCCATTATTTTAGCATTTGGGACTTGAAAGAGTTGGGCGTGCCTTGTGGTAAAGGTTGTGATCATGAGCACATGGTCACGTAGATAGAGGAAGGAGAGGAACCAACCTTCGATTATCCCATCGGGTTTCGGGAGTCAGAGGGGTCTACACCAGGGGACAATTATATCTAAAACCCCCAAACACAACGCACCTTTTGGGATGCACCTTTTGGGCTAAGCTTGTGGTCGCACCTATGGTCTCGTGGAGTTCGGGATTATGCCTAGTGCTAGCTTGCATAGGAAAAACATAGACAAGGGCATGTGGACTTAGTGTTAGAAGTTCCCTTTCGGAACCAGGAGAGTTGTTCTAGCTCAAGAATCAGAGATCCTGACCGGGAGGTCGCGCAACCCTTAGGAGGGATAGGGGGTCTGCATTAGGTCGTATCAGAGCCTAAATTCTTCATCTGTAGACTTCAGGCAAAAGAGAAAGAGAAAAGGAGGAGATAGAGAACTCAAAGTTGTACTATGTGTGTGACAAGCAGTCGACACAATGTCGCCAAGGAGATGAGAGGCACCTTTAGCCAACCATGTTGTATAGAGGGAGATGCAAGAGCTTCACGCTAGATTGGAAACAATGGAAGCAGCGCAGAGAAGAGCACCCGATGTTGGATACATCAATGATGTAGAAAGTGAAGAGGTTGATATTGAAGAAGCTACATGAGAGGATGTTGCAAAAGAACGTTTGTTGAGAGTAGTCGCTAGATTGGGAGGCAGAGCTAAGATAGAAGTTCCCATGTATGGGGAAAGTCTAGATGCTGAAGAACTGTTGGATTGGATAAGATCCATGGACAAACATTTCAACTATGAAGATGTCAATGAGGAGAAGAAGGTGAAGCATGCAGTCACCAAGCTAAAAGGGCATGCAACACTGTGGTGGGATGAACTACAGGCTGAGAGGAGAAGTAAAGGCAAGAAGAGGATAAAGAGTTGGGACATAATGGTAGTCAAGATGAAGGCTAAGTTCATACCCAAGTACTATTAGATCAACCTGTTCAGGAAGTTACATAACCTAAGGAAGAAGGGGATCACAGTTAAGTAGTACACCGGGGAGTTCTACCGGCTGAACATCAGAATTGGACAAGGGGAGAGAGATGAAGAAAAAGTCGCCAGATATATAAATGTCTTGAAATATGAGATCCAAGACAAGCTCAGTATGATGAAATTTAGGACTGTGGAGGATTCTTATCAGTTTTCACTGAAGGCAGAGGAGAAGCTGACCAAAAAACAAATCCATCAAGGAAGAGATAAAATATCGGTCCCAAGCAAAAGCAAGGGGTTTAACTGTGATATAACACATCATTCTAAGGATGAAGTGAAGAAACCACACAATCACTTGAAATGAGGGGGAATTTCTAGAGGAAGACAAGATGGTGGAAGAAACTCTTCTAGAGGAAGAGGCAGAGGAGGAGTAAGATGTTATGCCTGTGGAAAAATATGACACATGTCTTGGGAATGTCCCAAGAAGAAGAAGGAAGGAGGAGAAACTCACATTTCAGAATCACAATGAAGAGGTGTTGAAGTAGAAGGAGCAGAGGATGTAGCATCCATGATGTTGAGAAAAGTTATCTTAAAACCAGAGGAAGAAATTGAAAATCCAGTGCAGAGAAACAGTCTCTTCAGGACATCTTGCAAGACTAAGGAAAAAGTATGCAATGTGATCATTGACAGTGGGAGTACTGACAACCTAGTATCCACAGAGGTGGTGGATAAATTGGAGTTGAAGACAACTACACATACAAAACCATACAAGGTCTCATGGTTGCAAAAAGGACACTAGGTAACGATTACTAAACAATGCATGGTTAAAATTAAGATAGGAGGTTATAAAGATGAAATCTTGTGTGATGTAATTCCCATGGATGTATGCCATATTATGTTGGAAAGACCATGGAATTTTGACAAAAATGTCATTCATGATGGGAGGAAAAACACATATACATTGGAGAAGAATGGTAGAACACATATGTTGCTACCAATAGAGGAGAAAAGAGTGAAAGAAGAAGCCAACACAACCATACTTCTCATGAGTGGGAAGGAACTACTGAAGGAAGTCAAGGAAGAGAAGGAGATGTAGTTTTTTGTGGTAAGAAAACCTAGATTTATCCTTACAATTACATCGATGGATGATTTTCCTGAAGAAGTTTAGGAATTGCTAGATAATTTTGCTGATATAATGGTGGATGAGCTGCCAAACTCATTGCAACCATCAGGAGTATCAATCATCATATTGACTTGATACCAGGAGAAAGTCTTCCGAACAAAGCAGTGTACAGATTAACACCTTGAGAGAATGAGGAAGTGAAGAACCAAGTCCAGGAATTGCTAGACAAGGGTTTGGTCAGAGAAAGTTTGAGCTCATGAATAGTACCAACTGTGTTGAGCCCAAAGAAAGATGGAGGATGGGGAATGTGCACAGACTCGAGAGCCATCAACAAGATCACCATAAGGTATAGATTTCCTTTACCAAGAATGGATGATTTAATGGGTTTCTTAAGTGGAGAAAATTTATTTTCTAAGATAGATCTGAAAAGTGGATATCACCAGATCAGGATGAGAGAAGGTGATGAATGGAAAACAACCTTTAAGAAAAACGAAGGTCTGTATGAGTGGTTGGTTATTCCATTTGGCTTAGAGAATGCCCCGAGCACTTTTATGAGGTTGATGAATGAAATTCTGAAATATTTAATTGGAAAATTTGTAGTTGTATATCTGGATGATATATTGATCTTTAGCAGGACTAAAGAGGAGCATTTGAGGCACCTAAAGCTAGTGATGAGGAGGCTACAACAAGAGAAGTTGTTGATAAATTTGAAGAAGTCCTCTTTTATGAAAACATAGCTCATTTACTTGGGTTTTGTGATCTCTTCAAATGAACTAAAGATGGATCCAGAGAAGGTGAAAGTGATCAGAGAATGGTCATCACCAAGGAGCATGTTCGAGGTAAGGAACTTCCATGGATTGGCAAGTTTCTATAGGAAGTTCATTAGAAACTTCAATGGGATTTGTGCACCAATGATGGATACAGTGAATAAAAGGCACAAGTCATTCAAATGGACAGAGGAGGCTGAAAGGAGCTTCAATATACTGAAGGAGAAGATAACAGAACGACCAATTTTGGTCTTGCCAAATTTTGAAAAGAAATTTCAGGTAAGATGTGATGCAATTGTAGTTGCAATAGGAGCAGTTTTAAGTCAAAATAACAGACCTGTTGCATATTTCAGTGAGAAGCTAAATGAGACCAAGAGGAATTATTCCACATATGACAAAGAGTTTTATGTCGTAATTCAAGCCTTGAAGAAATGGAGGCATTATCTTGTCTCACAAGAATTTGTCTTGTATAGCAATAACCAATCTTTACAATTCATAACCAGACAAGAAAAATTGAATCAGAGGTATGAAAAATGAGTTGAATTTATGCAAAATTTTACTTTTTTCATAAAACATATTGCAGGGAATGCTAACAAGGTTGTTGATGCGTTAAGCAGGAGATGTTTAATTCTGCAAGAATTCCAGGTGAAGTCGTTGGGGTTTGAACACCTTAAGGATATGTGTTGTGATGATACAGACTTCAAGGAAGTATATGAAGCATGTAAAAACCTTATGTTGAGAGATAAAAATTGGTGGACAGAGTACATGATTCAAGAAGGACTATTGTTCAGAGGAAATTAGTTGTACATACAAAAATTCTCAATGAGGGATAATCTTTTGAAGGAGAAACACAACAGAGGATTGGTTGGACATTTCAGCCATGATAAAATGTTTGGGAAATTGAGAAGTTCATACTATTGGCCAGGTATGAGAACAAAGGTGATACAATTTGTGAACAGATGTAGAATCTGCCAACATGCAAAGGGGAAAAGACAAAACATTGGATTGTATCAACCATTGCCAATACCAGAGAGGCCTTGAGATGAAATAAGCATGGATTTTGTGTTGGTACTTCCATGAACACAAAGGGGATTTGATTCCATATTTGTGGTGGTGGATAGATTTTCAAAGATGGCACATTTCATCACATCCCATAAGACCAGTGATGCAACACATGTTGCAAATTTGTTTTTCAAAGAAGTTGTGAAACTTCATGGCCTACCCAGGAGCATTGTCTCTGACAAAGAAACGAAATTTGTTGGTTACTTTTGGAGGATATTGTGGAAGAAGATGGGGACAAAATTCTCCTTCATCTCATCTTATCATCCTCAGACAGACGAACAAACTGAGGTGGTAAACAAAAGTTTGGGAAATTTATTAAGGAGTTTAGTCCCTAAACATCATAGTAAGTGGGATCATATTATTCCACAAAAAGAATTTGCATACAATGACTCACCAAACAGGAGCACTAGAAGAACCCCATTCTGAATACTATATCGAATGAAACCCAGGGGAGTGCCTGAGTTGAGAGACTTGAAACAAGGTGAGACTAGAAGTGCTAGACCAAAAGATTTTGCTGCTGAAATGCAGAAACTCCATAGCCAGATCAGAGAATGGTTGCAGAGTTCCAACCAGAAGAACAAACACATAGATTATCAACATCGTAGGGAACTTTAATTCGAAGTAGGAGATTAGGTTTTGGCACATCTCAGGAAGGAAAGGTTCCCTAGGGGAACATATAACAAGTTGAATATGAAGAAGATAGGACCCTGTAATATCTTGAGGAAGTTTGATGCAAACGCCTATGAGATTGAGCTACCAGATGATGTGGGAATATCACCCATATTCAATGTTTCAAACCTATATCCTTACAGGAAAGATGATACAGAGGAATCATAAGATCAAGAAAAGGTTCAGTGGGAGAAACAAATGCATGTATCAGAAAAGCCACAGATGGAGAAAATTGTGGATCAGAGGATTGGCAAGAAGACCAAAAGGAAGACCTATTTTGAATATCTGGTCAAATGAAAGGGACACCCAATTGAATATGCCAATTGGGAAAATGAAGCGACCATCCAGAAGCTGGGAAAATCAGTGCAGGAGCTCATGGACATGAGTCCATGAATTTTTTTCAAGGGGAGTATGATGCAGGAGCATCGTTGGCAAGCACACAGAGGTAGGACCACTCAGCACGTGGGAGTTCTTCCAGAACTTCAACATTGGCAGTAGCACAGATTTTGAAATATGCCTTAACTCAGCGCCGAAATTTACCTTTGGAGGCATGCTTGAACCAATGCCAAAATTTACCCTTTGAGGCACGTTTTGAAAACCACAATAAGAGCAGGAGTTTCCATTATGGATTTGGATCGAGACTTGTCTGAGAAAACCAATAGGTTAGGTTTTAGAGTAGATAAGTAGGCAAGGGAAACCCTAAAAATCTCTCTGAGTTAAATAGAGTTTTGTACGCCTAGTTAGGGTTAGCTGCAATAGAGAAAAGAGTTGCAATACAGAGGGAAGGTAGTGTAGGAGAACTGCAAGTTAGCAGAAGTCTTGAAGCTTTCAAGATGTTGTAAATTGAATGTATTTTGTAGTCATTTTGACACTTCTGAATATAACAGAGGAGAAATTGATCCAAATGCATGGGGTGTGAACAATGTTTTCAATTTCCCTGTTATTCTGTTTTTATAAGCAAGTGAATGAATCTCCATAGGGGAGAATGGAACTGTGGACCTTAGTTTTTCAGTTTCAATTGTTTCTCTTTGTTTTAAGCTCTACAAGGTGTGCATCAAGTCAAAGAGGAATTCCAGGAGATCGAGTGAGGAATTTCTCTTTGGGAAATCCCTTGGATCTGAGTTATCGAGATCCCCTTAGACGCAAGGAGTGTCTCGGAAATCGAAGTCTGCACAAGGCAAAGATCAGGAGGAATAACACTTTGGATAAGTGTTATCGAGGTCCAGGAACCCCATTTCCTAGGGGGAGAAAAGTTCGAAACCTTCGGGAGCTTAGAAAATATCCCAAGACTAAGAAACTAAAATCTTAGGAGGGATAGAGGTTGTTGATCCAAGGTAAATCTGGATCATTGGTCCATTTTGCGAAATCAGGTATCTTGAGCTAGGAGGACAGAGGTCCTTGATTTATAAAACCCCAAAATGCGAGAACACGATTCGCGAGGATAAGATCTGGAATATTAGATCTTCAGGGGCTGAGGGTCATCGATTTCCATTGTGAAATCAAGAATCAGGAAGATGAGAAGGAGAGCAGAGGAGATTGCAATCCAAAGTCTCTATATGTGAAATTGAGATATCGATCGTGATCGTCGAATCGAGGAAGGATCTGGACCGTCAGATCAACACCATCAACATTTTGGAAATCAAGAGTACGAAGCGACAACATCCTGGGACTCTCGATAAGATCAGGACCATCAGATCTTCAGAGGCTTAGAGCTGTCGATCTACAACGAGGAAACATTTTGTGATTTTGGCAACCAGGAGCACAAGGAGAAAGAGATGGAACTCTCGACCGGTGAAAACCCAATAATATCATGACCATTGGATCTTCATAGGTCCAGAGTCATCAATCCATGAGAAAGGGGCACTTCAATACTTAGCGATTGAGTGGAGGAGTGACTGGAATTCATGTTGGGCGAAGTCACGAAACGGTAAATGCTGAAACGATCGTAGTCGTCAGCCAAGGGTCGATCTAATCTGTAGATCTCACGTCGCCATACTTTTGGCGTTCGGGACTTGAAGGATTTGGGTGCGCATTATGGTAAAGTTTGTGGTCACGAGCGCGTGGTCATGTAGACATAGGAAGGGGAGGAACCAACCTCCGATTAGCCCATCGGGTTTCGAGACTCAGAGGGATCTGCATCGGGGGGCCATTATATCGAAAACCCTGAAACACCGAAACATGACACGCCTTTTGGGACATGCCTTTTGGGCTAAGCCCATGGTCGCACCTGTGGTCTCGTGGAGTTTGGGCTTATGCCTAGTGCTGATTTGCATGGGAAAAGCACAGACAAGGGTCTATGGACTTAGTGTTAGAAGTTCCCTTTCAGAACCAGGAGAGTCATTACGGCTCCAGAATCAGACATCTTGCCTGGGAGGTCGCGCATCCCTTAGGAGGGATAGGGGGTCTGCATCAACTTTATTATGTAAAATGCTTATCCCCCTAAGACTTGATCATCATTACAGACTCTAGAGTGTTTTTTTTACTTCTTAATTATATCTTGCTTGTCAACGAGATATAATTTCTAAATTTTTTCACCCATTACCTCCAAAGATGGAGTGTGTATTCATGGCTAGGCCTTAGTGTGTGTTGTCTAATTCTAGTGTCTAATGTATATTACCATACTAGTCAATTGTATAGAGTCTTATTGACATGCACTAACTCCTCGAATGTTGGGTTGTTATATTCTTTGCAATGAAAGTCGAAGGTCGAGGTGGATCGACTGAGAAAAGTCAAAGTCAAAGTAATCAACAACAAATTGAAGAGGTCAACTGACAAGAGGTCAACAGGTGGTCGTGTGGAAACCGACTGAAGATCGAATGAAGGTCGAATACTAGTCGATTGGTAATCCGACTTGGTAATCGACTATAACAAAATATCGAGATTTGTAGGATTTGTAACCAATTATCTATGTGGATATGTAACCATCTCTTGGGCACCTTTCTTTAGGGTTTTTTCTACTGTAAATCCTATAAATAAGCCATGTTGTAATGTTGTAAAATAAAATCTTTAGTTAATATTTAGATTAATTGTTTTAGAGGTTGTTGGTCATGTAGATGTAAGTCGAATTAGCTACATGGTTTTCCTTATGTAAAGAAAGAAGTTATGATGTTGATTGTGTCTTAGGTACAGACCAAGGTTAGACATGTAACCTTTTATTCAAAATGAATAAGACAACAAGAGAGAAAGACGCTAAAGGAATGTTGGTTTTCTTGTTTGGGTTTCTAGGGTGAAATCTCTATGTATTGTGTGTTTGCTTTGTCATTTCTTTTATAGGTTGAATATTTCTTCCTCTCTTGTGCTAGGTTTATCATGGAAGTGTTATGTTTCCCAACATGTGGTATCAGAACTTGGTTTAAGAACCTCGAATCTGAGCTAAACCTAGGTCTAGTGAGAGTCGTAAGTAAAAAATACTTAAAGTATTCTTAAAAGAATGGCAAGTAGCTCAAGAATAGAGATCAAAAAAATCAATGGCCAAAATTTTGAGCTTGGGAAGCTTAAAATTGAAGATTTCCTTATAGATTGAGAATAATGGGAAACGGTTTGTCCAAGTACCATTCCGGCAAGTATGTCGAGAGAAGAATGGGAGAAAATCGAGAGAAGGGCAAGGAGTATGATTCAACTTTGTCTTGAAGATTCGGTGTTGCTGAATGTCTCAAGTGAAGATTCAATTAAGAAATTGTGGGACAAGTTGGGGAGCTTGTACCAGTTGAAATCCCTGGTAAACAAGTTTTTTCTTGGAAAGAAATTGTATCTTCTGAAAATTAGTGAGGACAATTCGGTGACTAAGCATTTCAATGTGTTTTATGCCATAATAATCTAGTTATATTATATGGATATTAAAATCATTGAGGAGGAGAAATGTATTAGCCTATTATGTTCTTTACCGGACTCTTGGGATATTTTATTCATGGGTATAGGGAGTAATTCAACCACATTAGCGTTAGAATACATACTTGCATCTCTACTCTTAGAATAAATGAGAAGGAAGAACATGGAAGGATCAACCAAAGATGCATTAGTGGTGAGAGGTCGACCTGTTTGTAAATTCTAACCTTGTACAATATCTACTGCAAACTGATATTCAGAAAAGAACAGAAAAGATACAATGGAAAATACAAATGTTACTCAGAGATTTTTCACCTAGAAACCCAAACCGGGAAAACCAACATATATTATATTCATACATTGTTTTACATTGTTTACAATACAATATACATATAGGATCCAACGACATCCAAAACCCTAACCCAATGACCTGGATTAGTCCAAAACCCTAATTCCTTAACCGGAAATAGAAAACCATCGGCAAGAACCATGTGCTGAAAAACCACCTAATATCATGTGGTCCCGGAAATATGTCGTCCCAGTAATATGTCGGCCCGGCGAAAATATGTCGGCTCGGCCCAGCGAAAATATGTTGGCCCGAAAAAGGAAAATTCTCGAGTAGAAATTCTAAGTTGAAGAGTATATCTAAATCCTCTGTTCAGTCAACGAGAAGATGTTGGAAATGCGATAAAGTTGGGAATTAAAAAAGGGACTACAAGTTGAAGGAAATGGAATTTAGTACAGGATCTGATGAGAAGTAGTTGATGAAGATAAAGGTGAATCCAAATAAGGAAGGCAATGTGTACCTCACATCGACCAGTACACAGTCAGATCAATATGTTTGGTTGATCGACTTAGGAGAATCCTATCATATGACACCACATAGAGAATGGTTCTACGAATATGAATGATATGAAGGAGGATATGTGTTTTTGGGGGATGACTCGACAACTAAAATTTTTTGATGGGGCAAAGTTTGACTGATGTTGCAGGATGGGAGGAGTAGAACCCTTCCAAGTTTACTTCATATTCCAAGTTTGGCCATAAATATGATATATGTTAGTAATATGATTGATGTAGGAGTGCACACTCTATTTAAGAAGAATATGTACAATATGGTTGAAGGTACGATGGTCTTAATGAAAGGAGTTCGACTTGGAACCATACACAAGTTGTTAGGGAATGTCGAATAGACTAGATGAAACAACATTTTTGTTCTTGAAGTCACTCGAATTCAAATTGACTCAAATCAACTCAGTCTGAGACGATTAAAACCGACTCGAAAAGTCATTGTCAATTAAACCCAACCATGTTATGGCACAAGAGGATGGGACACATTAGAGAAAAATGACTTTGAGCTATGCACAACAAAGGCATGATCAAAGATTTTCCTAAATGTAATTTAGAAGTCGAATTTTGTGAACATTGTATATATGGAAAAAAAAGTTGAGTATGGTTCCCATCTGAAGAAACAAGGGAAAAGGGGATTCTAGAATTGATTCATAGTGATGTATTTGGCCCTGTCATTGCACATATTGTAGGTTGGGAAAGCCCAACCCAATCCAAACAAGTGAGACAACTATGGGAGTAACTACCCACTCTCACCTTATATAGATACTCCCCTCGATTTAGTGATGATAAGTCACCACAAGGGGGGAATCCCAGTGACCCTAGGGGGGTTGCGATGGAAAGTGGTAGAATGACCAATGAAATTGTTGTGGGTGTGAAATCCCTCCTATGAACTAGCATTAAGGGTTTAATCATGCATGTAGAAATGACCTAAAGTATCCTACTTTTTACCAACATCCCAATCATAAATCCCATTATTCATATGCAAATTCAAGGTTAAAAAGATCCAGCTACCATACCTTAGTTTCCATGTTTGATGTCGATCCCTTTAACGCTTGGTCGCTCCTTGACTGAAACTCTCCTCCTAATGCTAATCTGCATTCATAAAAGACAAAAAAAGAACACCACATGCATATGATCTATAAACTAATGGGTTAGAGATTCTATCAAAATATAATCAAATTTAAATGTTGACAATCTCATATGGGGGGACGGGAAAAGTACTTCTTTTATTAATCTCACAAGAGTAACCTTACAATAGTGAGATCAGCCACTGCTCCTCGAATATAGTCCTGGGCTCCTCTTCAATTGTGCTCCAATTGTTGTTGTATATGCTTCCCTTCACACACTAGTTGCAAAAGGTTGGGGCAAGGGAGATGCTCAATCGGGTAGAGTTTCTTTACTCTTGTTTTCCTCCTTTCAAATGGAACCCCTACCCCTTCTTTTATAGGCTAGAAAGGGCTAGGTATTTGTTCAAGTGACCGACTATGAGCGATCCAAAGGTTTAGTTAACTTACCCAAAACTGTGTGTTCCGTCTGCAACTTTCTATTTTTTGTGCTTTTGTAGGTACACGCAGGCTGTAGTGGGTCAGCTAGCGTGTACACATGGGTTTTAGTGGAGAAGGGTGAATGTTCCTTTGAAAAGGATGTTTTTAAGAAGAGTTATTCTGTAGTGGCTTGGCAAAGAAGGCATATGAGATGGCCTGATGCCCAGTAAGCATATCTAGTGTAAATTAGGGTTATAAAAGATGCCCCCTAATGTGTGAGGTCAGAAAAGTATTTGATGGCTGAAATACAATATCAATATTCACCAACATACCAAACCAGTGAGCCCAGGGACCAACATTCAGGAGGTGCCATCTACAAAATAGAAATTGTCTCACCGAGGCGGGCATACCCATGCTTGGGATGAAATAAAATCATGGTTGCCAATCAAATACACTACATATCCATGTCATATAACTATATAAAGTGTAGCCATGAGAAATACACAGCGGATCTACATATCAAAATCAAAAAGATATATATGCATAGTATCCATCTTCTAGAAGTTGATAAGGCCTACTAGTAGGAGTTGAGGTCTTCAGAGCTCGAGCAACAACTTCAAAATATTCAAAACTCGGGTAGGAGTGTAATATGAGTGTACGACTTCACTACCTAGAGGTCTTTGACGGCTGCTCTGAAATAGAATGGAGGATATTGATGATCAGGCTGAGGGCTCCATTGATTTTGAACAAAGACTGGATTGGGCTTACGGGATGACCAGGCATGAGGGTAAGAGACAAACTACAGAGGGGTCGACTCAATATTGGTAATAACTTCCCTTGGACAATAGCACGACAAAATATGAGACTTGGGCAACATGGTATGTGGACATAAGTTCACGATGCAGGAGGCATCACAAACTCTCCATATGTTTGGAAGAATAACCAAACGGAGGAGGACACAACTCTATGTAGTGAGAACATCTTCCTAAGGTCATATTAAATCTCAGAGCTTGACAAACAAATGAAAGGATGTGCTTTGTCCAAGGGCGACTCATTATGCTGCCAAAAAAAATAAATATGTTTCCCTTCCTTTTTTGGGGGTATATTTGACTTTTTTTGTCTTTTTCAATAATTTTGGAAAGCTTGAAAAAGAATAAAACAATGTTATGTTACAAAGGAGGATCGAGTGTCACAAACATACTAGTTCTAGGCGCAAGGACCAGACTGATGTTCAGAGCAAGGAGACATACTCAGAAAAGGACACTCGAGAAAAATAGTCCAGGGGGCCAAGGTGTCAAGACGCAAAGACAAAGTGCTACAGGGCTTGCATATAAGGCATGCTTCAGATGGTTCAGTTGAGAGCAACATGGAGCCAGTATTAGGCAAAATACGCAAGTATGCAAATGCGGTTAATAAGACACACAATGGTAATGTCCTTCGATGTAATTTTAACAAACCCAGAGAAGGTAAGCTTGATCATTTTTCATGTTTAGAGAGTCTGAAAAAGCATAAAAGGAGACTCCATTGTAGTACCTTTTTCGAAGGTAGTCTAGTCGGTTTGAAAAAGGGGTAAATTAGTACAAAAAAGACGTCTATTCAAAACCATTTTAATGAGTATGATAAAGACAATATCACTCAACAATCTTTTCACTTTTAAGGAGTTTGAAAAGACCTGAACTATGGACTCCGTTAGGAATTTTCTTCTAGACCATTTTAACGAGTGTGAAAGAATAAGGTCACTCGACAATCTTTTCAATTTTAAAGTGTTTGAAAAGAGCTTAACTATGGACTCCATGGGGGTTCATTTTTCATAAATTTAGACTCTCAGGCCCGAAAAAGGGTTAAAAGTATACCTGAGAATACTCTTCTAGAGAATTGAGGCCCCTAGAGTATACCTTTGTTCATACAGTTGACCATCCAGACCAAAAAAGGGGTAAACTATCGCCGGACATACATGACTTCAAATTTCAGTTTAGCGAGCATGAAGGTCAACGAGATCGCTTGGTAATCTTTCCATGTTTAGAGGGTATGAAAAGGGATTAAAAGAAGACCCGTTATGTTTTGGGAGTCCTGGGGATGAGGTCAATAATGATAATGAATCATTCAAATGAGGCTCATACTCGTAATCAAGAAAACTAACAAGGACTCCCTGGGATATAGTCATTAGTAACGACATGTATGCCATAATGCAACCAGGATCTACCTAGGGCATCCATGCATAGGTAGGCTCTGCCACTAAATTACGACACTTCTAAATCAACAATGATGGTTATGTGTCACAATTCGATGGGATCGATCCTATGGAAAAGAGGAAAAGACAACAAGATGCAGAAAATGGAGGTGGAAACCTAACTTAAGTACAACAAGTTGGAAAAATCACTTTTTACAATGGGACCTTCAAAGTGACCCAAAACCTCCAAAAAATTCCACATACCCAAAGTAACATTTATCATAACAATCCATAAGAAACTCCTAAACCATACTCTATGATTTTTAGATTAGAAGAAATGACAAAAGGGTCCAAAAATTGACAGAAAGGGGGCCAAAAAGTCTATAAATAGAAGCTGGCAGCTCATTATCACCATTGTTAATTGAGAAGTTGACTAAAAGCCAAAACTACCCCTTTGTGAAAAGAGTTGATTCTGGGAGCCTCAGTGGATGAAATGACCATCTGCTTGGACCAAGTAAGTACTTTCTACCCCCATTTGCAATTTAATTATTTCTTTATGCATTTAATTTCATTTTTGGAGGGGTGTCGACCTTTAAACGGTTGGCCCTACATCCATGTGGGTTGTCCTATGACATCCTACGTGTGCACGTGGGTAGGGGAAAAATTGTATGCGTGTACATGCTACTGTGAGCACTACAACTCATGTGGACCTTTGTTTTAGTGTAAAAAACTTAAAAAAGCAAGAGTTAACCCTCCTAAACCTTGTCTATTGCAGGATGTATGTTCACTAGAGAGAAAGAGAGCATGAGGATATTGATGTGTTGGTCGACGAGGAACTTGATGATCTTGCTGCATTGTTGAAATGTGGTTTGTTAAAGATTTTCCATTGTCCTTTTATGCGAGCACAACCTAGGCTACTGAACCCCTTGGTTGATTATTGGCATCCCGATGTAGAGGCCTTTATGCTAAAGGAGAAATTGTTGACTCCAACAACAGAGGGCATCTATTTCTTGACAGGCCTCTCAAGGAGAGGGGAACCAGTCAATTTTCGTACGTTTCCCTCCAGGCCTCACAACATATCGGAGTTGATTGGACTCCATTGTGAAGCCGACACTGACAGAATGAGCTCGCAGGTGTCGATAAGAAAGATCTCAAACCTATCACTAAAAGTGATAGTGTTGCTCATTGGTCGGATAACTGGGTCTGTGTCTCTGCATCAGGCTTCCCGTGCATACATGAATTGTGCATTTCAGTTCTTAAATGCACAAATATTTGACTAGAGTACCACACTACTGGATTGTATGAAGAGGTAATTACAAAGTGTCGAAGGTGGAATCATAGGAACTTCAGATTTGGGACTATTATTTTTTCTTTCTTCTTCTTCGAGAGTGCCCAGTTTTAGTTCTAGAGAGGTGATACAAGGGCACCAGGCCTCTAGCCCCACGTTATGTAGATGGGCAGTGCTGCTGCCGTGACAGGGGGGGGGAGGATCATTGAGGATTTTGATGAAAAGGTTTATTCTTGGTTAGTACGATAGATCTTAGTTATAGAGGACTACCCCTATGTCAGGATTGACTTCTCTAGAGATCCTGAGATACTGGTACCTCTCGGAGAGGAGCGAGGAGAGATAGGTAAGTTTTGTTTTTGTATAGTTATTTAATTTTTATGTCATTTTTATATATATCATTTTTTTTGTATACCAGAATATCTGACAGATATATGTATGTTGTGTGCAGATGTGGGGCCAGTGCATCCAACAGACTTCGCGAGGAACATGCGACGTCCTTGACCAGAGGCAGGACTAGTTGTAGCTGGCGGACTAGTAGCAGTAGGGGGACCTCCAGGTAGAGAGGCTGAGAGAGTATTGAGACGGGTAGAGAGAAACTTTACCTCGCTCACTCATATAGTCCCCATGGAAAAGATCGAGGATCTACCACCATCTATGCGGCCTCATGTAGTGGGAGAACCACGGACTTGGGTCCGGCTTTTTCAGCATTTGGAAAACATTGTTGATCACTATAAAAAGGCCAATAGGCCCCTTCCCTAGTTAGATTGGACCGATTACGTGCCAAGGGAACTACTTGTATATTTTTGAGGGCATCAGCCCTGTGACTCTTTACTAGACGTATTTTTAAGGCACTTGTGTCCACCCATGTACTCTGATATGTTTGATATTATATATGGATTTTTATGTCTTATGGAGTACATATACTTTACAAATGTATTTTCTTGTGTGAGTGTGTCTTTATTACATGTGTGTAATATGCCAATCTAAAATTTGATTAGCTAGAGTATCTGTAACTTGATTTAATCTCCTAGGAACATGAAAATATGTAATATAATCAAAGTTTCATTCTAATAGATGTACCCTAAGGAATCGTCGATGTAGAGTAGGGTCATGAACACGATAGACTCCATTTAACTGAGACACAACCATATGAGCGTCTAAATAGACCTCGAGGTGAGAGATACCAAGTGACAAAGCATCATGAAGTAACTCAATAACTGCGCTATATTTGGCGACATTGTTTGTGGTGTCACATAAACATATACCTCCTGAAGATAGCAACTGGACCTGAGATGTGAAAATCACCCAAGCTGCAGAAGCAAGCCTCCAAATGTGTTTCCTAGCACCATCTGCAAACCCAAAAAACACCTCTGATTTGCTTGACATCTGCCACAGTGAAAAAGATGACATAAAAAATGACACGTTCGCACAACCAAAAGAGAAAAACTAAAAAAAAAAATGCAAAAGTATACGACCTATAAATATGTTACAAAAAGTTACCCAAGGTGACCCACCTATGAGTAATAATTTTTGAGGTAGATCCCATTTCTAGGCTCTTCCAAAGTATTTCCCTCAAAGTCTACTCGATGATAAGAGCCTTTTTTCATAACCTCTTTCACGATGAAAGGTCTGAACCACATGGGTTTGAACTTGCCTGCCCCCAGGGGGTCCTTATCTTGGTCATAGACCAGGACAAGGTTGCCTTCAGAGAAAATCCAAGGACGAATGGATAAATCATATTGACACTTGACTTTTTTTTTGTGAGCCTCGTTAGACAAGGTCGCATCACGATGTTATTCATTAAGCTGTTCAAGGTATAGTAACCATTCGTCAAGTGGCGAAGTTTCTGGCAATAACTATACTTCCAACTTTAACGATGGGATCTGGCATTCTATAGGCAAGACTGATTCCAGCCCGTAAACAAGTTGAAAAGGTGAGAAACTGGTTGCGGTCTTAACAGATGTTCGGTAAGCCCATAATGCCAAATATAATATCAAATGCCGATTTGACTTGGATGAATTGATCGTTCGTTGTAGAATAGTCTTAAGAGTTTTATCTACATCTTCCACCTAACCATTCGCTTGGGGGTGATAAGGTGATGAATGTTCCTGCCTCAACCCAATCTTTGATGTTAACTCGGTCATCATTTTGTTTTGAAAGTGATTTCCATGGTCAGTGACAATCTCTCTCGGGATGTCGAACCTTGCTATTATCTGGTTGAATAAAAAGAGAGTTGATGTCTCCCCATCATATTTGAATGTCAGCATAGATTCAACCCACTTGGTGAAGTAGTCTACTGCTATTATGATATATCGGTGCCCCCTTGTTGAAGGGGGGTTGCATGTAGTGTAATTAATCCCCCATTTAGTGAAGAGACCAATGGTAATAACGGGAAACATGGGAGCAAGATGTGCCCTCATCTTCTGAGAGAAGATATGACACGAGTGACACTTCTTGACCGATTCAACATAATCTTTGATTAATGTCATCCAGAAGTAACTAGCTCATAGAATCTTTTGGGCAGGCCTTGTTCATATCACGAAAGTTCGTGCATACGCAAATCGTACCCTGTATTTTATTGACTGGCATGGGATTCGACACCCATTGAGTCAATTGTATGGGGTATATGAAACCATCTTTAAGTAGTTGTTCTACTTCAACCTTGATAGTTGTTTCTTTCCTAGGATTGACCGAATGAAGTTTCTGCTGGACCGGCTTGACATTAGGATAAGTCATGATTTCATGTTCAACAATTATTGGCTCAATGCCTGACATTTCCTCGTAAAACCAGGAAAATACGTCGCGGAATTATTTAAATAAATCTGTGTAGATTTGAATTTCCTCGGGGGAGCAGTCTGCTCCGACGAAGATATTATCCACGACACCAGGGGTTCTAGAGATGTCAATAGGTATCGTCTAAGATATTGTGGCCATATTTCCTTCAGCGTAAACCATGTGTGTTTCCAAAGGATTGATAGGACAATATTTATCTCCGTTCATGGTCAGAGTGAATTTTCCTGCTTCAATTTGTCTTAACTCTGGGAGGAAGTAAGATATATGATGAAGATCATCCTAGTTTCTATCCAGACTAGTCATTGCCTCAATAATCACTTTGTCTAAAGGAAAGACTAAGTCTAAATAATCTGTATCAACAAAGGAACCTTGAGCCCAAATAGGCTCGAGCACCGGATCTAACTCTTGTTTTGGAGTTAGATCAGGTTCGGTAGAAGCTCGTTGAATGATCGAGTATGAAACTTCTTCTGTGGACAAAGGCATGTCCATGCCATGGTGCTCGGTCCCTTCCATCGTAGTGGATGGGGAAGGAAGGGTCCATATATCGTGAAAGTACATCATGTGAAACGCTGAGATTTGGAAAATTTCAGCCCAAGGCTGGTTGGGGATAGCTGTCATATAATGTACATTGTTGGTCGGAGGTGGGTAATCGAAAGTGCCCATCAATGATTGACACAAACCAACCCCTACATAGACGATGCCAGGCTGGGGGTTATCAATCATCGGGATCGTGGAGACTCCTGATGAAGGGTCATGACAGGAGAAGGATAACTGATCAATGGTCACAATCTGGCCCTCGTGAGGAAACAAAAAGACCCAAAACACTGTCGTGACCACTACTCACATAGCGTAGGTCCACCTCCTGCCTAACAAAATATTGTAGTCGAGGGATGCATCGACCACTTCAACTTTGACACACATGGTTTTCCCCCTAACTGCATGGGGAAAGAGGGGATGATCCCATGTGGTTGGAAAGAACGACCGTCAAAAGCTGTAAGTAGAGTAGGTGACGAAGAAAAAACGGGTTGGTCGATGGCCTTCCAACATGCCAAAGACATCACCCATTTTGAGGCGTCCTCATCCACCACTGTACGGAAAATATTTCGAGTAAAAGTTTTCGTGGTGTAAGCCACTACTATCTGAAAAGCAACGTGGTAAGGAAGACGAGGTTTTAAGTTAGAGGTATCAAGCATGATCATTCCTAGATTACAAGTCTCGACAGAACCTAAGCAACTAACAGGGCCTTTCTCTAGGAAGGTAAATTCTGGAGGACTTCCAAAGCAGACATCGCACAAGGGGTTTGTGATAAATCCTCCACCATAGAGTAGTTCTGGGTGGTCCTTGCATTTGGGTTGTAAGAAGATTTCTTGAACACACCTTTTGGGATGTGTGTCATTGTTTCTCCCAACGTATTCTGAATTTGAAGAGGAAGAGGTGGGTTTTTAGCTTGTTTACCTTTCTCAGAGGTGCCTGGATTTCCGTAATCATGTGCTCTAGTCGTTATATAAGAATCACCTTTCATCATATACATGTTTTCGGATGAAGGATTACTTGAAGATGGAGGGGGTCCTTGACTTCCCCCTTCTGTGCTCAAGGAGGATAGAGTTAGATTTTTCCCGTGTGGGAATGGGTTCCTTAACACAATATACTGTTGTTGTGCCAATAATTTTGGGCCTCCACAAGTCGAGGGAACTGATGGGTCGGGTGGCATTCCTTACAAAGATTACAAGGATACTTTGAATTTTTCTTTTCAGTGTCGCCCCTTCCAGCATTATTAGTGGGTTTCTTATCCCCCTTACCCTTTTTTCCTTGTTTCTTCCTTCTGTCAGGCTGCTGGTTGGCCTTTGTTTGTCGTTTTCACATTGTGTACATCTGAATTTTGGGTAGGGGGAGTAGCCGAACCAGTGGTTTGGCTATTCATTGTCTGTTTTATCGACAATTGTTGCAATTGAGTTGAAAATGGATCAACGGGCTTGGTTTGTGCTGAACCAATAATGCCATCAGCATGTGGTCCAAACCTTTGCTTGGTTTTGTCAAGGATTGACCTCGGTGCGTCTAGCAAATCTCGTAGAGTAAACCAGATTGAGAGTAAATTAGCTCTAGCTATTGTGCTCTCATTATCGCGTCTTCCTCAGAAAATACTCCAGATGTTGCGACATCTTTAGATAACTAGGGTACCAAAGACTTAAGGAACCACTCTAGTAGGAATGCTGGTCGGACTGGCACTTTGATCAAACTCTTTCGACGTCTCCATTCTCGAATATGATCCGAGATATGGTCCACTTTTTTTTGTTCGAAATTGGCCAGGAATTCGGTGTTGGCATTGTATCTCATAGGTAGTTGGAAATGGTTCAGGAAAGCCATTTCCAATTCACTAAAGGAAGAGTATCGTGAGCGGTCGATCTCAATGTACCATTTCACAACACTCCCTATGAGAGTGCATTGAAACAATCATAAATAAATGGAGTTGTCTCTTAATGAGTTGGATGAGCACCATAAGTGGAAGGTAATCACGTGATCACCAGGATCCTCGTTAGGCTTGGCCTTGAAATTTGGAATGTCCAAAGGAAACTTGGTCAGCATGGGAGGCCAACTTGGATCATGACAGATGGGGTCATTTAAGAGCCTTGTCAAATTTAGCAAGTGCAGGGTTTCCAGAAATGGTAGTTTGGGTTGTGGATTGTAGCTGGGGAAAAAGGAGCCTGGAGTTTGACTAGCACCAGGTTGCCAGGAAAAGTTAGGTTGTTGGCCAGGGCTCTGGTAATAACCATGACCGTGACCAGTGTACGGATTGGGTGCTTGTTGAGACATCATCTATCAGTTTCCGTAATAAGACGTAAAGGGTTGACTTTGCATCGTATTCCAAGGATTTTCGGAGGGGTTTCCCCTGCCGATCCGATGGGCATAGGCGTTGGGCCTTACCCGAGGTTCCACTGGGTATGGAAAGGGTTTCCCTCGATCGGTATCCCTGGAAAGGGGACCAGTCCCTGCCATGGATTCCATGATCCTTGTGAAGAAGGAATTCCTAAGTGTGCCCCCTATGCAGGAATAGTGCCCTGTAAAGGATGTGGTTGTCCATAACCAGGGTTTCCCCCGGCCGAAACGACAGCTGACGAGAAAAAGTTGTTACCAAATGCACCGAACAAAGAGAAAGGTGTCAAACCAATCGACATATTATAAGGAGGGAGTTCTTGACTACTTTCTCCAAACAAGTTTATGTTAGGCCCAACAGAGTGTTGAGGTACACTTTTGAGTGAGGGGGATGAAGGGGGCATATGACCTCTGTCGTAAGGGAAAGAGATAAAGGGTGCGGAAGTGCCCCCAATAGATCCTTGCAAAGGAGCATTGGAACTCCTTGATCCTAGACCCAAAGTTTGTAGAGTGGAGGGGGAAAGTACCGTACTCATACCAAAGCCAGGCATCCCGTATGAGAAAGGAGAGCCTGTCGTGTTCTAATTAAACGGAGCAGTGACTGCCGCCATAGACGAAATCAGACTGCTGCCCGAGGTAGAAGCAGTCAAGACCATGGTGTCCTGGACTGACAATGATTGGTTAGGAGGTGGAACACCCCTAGTAGTGACAATCGTGAAGGAAATATCAATATTCCCTGAAGAAGTGGTAGCGTGTGCTTCCATTGTGGTTGGTGACACTACCAGACACTCGTATGGTAGAACCTATAAAACGATGGGCACTGATAGATCAATGATGGGAGGGTTGTAAGGAACAAGAGCCTCTACTCCAAGGTTAGAAAGGATTGGTTCCTCCAAAATTGAAATTTCTTCTCTCGAAGATGGGTTGGGCACAGTTTCCTGTAACTCGGTTGTCTCAAAAGACCCTTGCTAGTCTAATTTTCACCTTAGCGGTGGTGGGGGGGGGTTTGAGGTCAACCCACGACAGGCCCAGAATCCTTCGTGACCGGAAAAACTCCTTATCCTCCACTATGTGAGAATATCAAAGACACACTAGGGAAATCTATAATCATTTGAAAACCAGCACGCACTAAAAAGTACCTATGAGATAAAACAAGCAGTCACTAACTAGTTGGAAGAACAGTTACAACAACCAACACTAGAGAAACTTACCAGTGCAAGTGAAACTTGAATATGGTGGCACCCTCCAGGTATACTCTACAAAGCGTGGCTTGATTTCTGTCCTAGGTACCGTGGTATACCCCCGCAGTCACCTGTGTAAGTCACTAGAAAGATAGGCAACTAGGTTTCCAGTGCGCAAATAGTCACCAGGCGGGTACAGTCGATAGTCGGGTGGACTGCAATGAGCAGGGTATCAAGACCAAAACCTATCAAGGGTATCAAAATCAAGTGCTCCAGAAGACGACTGAGAACCTCAAACGGATTTGAGACCCACAAAGCTCCGTGGAAAATGCAATCAATGGAATCCCAAGACAAGCCCTCTATATGTGTTCCCCACTACGTTTGGTCCGTCTTTGGAGTTGTTATCTCTGCTACCTTTCCTTCGTGACCTCATGTTTAGCCCCTGTGTTAGAGGGGGGTCCCAAATAACTTTTACGATATTGGAATTTTGACACTCCCTAGCACAGACCCTTATGTTTGTTTTTCAGAACTTGAAGAGTTTCGTCTCCAATCATAAATCAAGGCTCTAGCCTAGACTAGTTGATGTGCCCTACAAAACATAAAGCCTAGTTGATTTTAATTAATCGTTAATTTTTTGGGCTTGTCTTAATTCAAAGGTTATGGAAGTGAAAATAGTGATGTTTTTAGAGATGAGAGAGAAGATAAACAACAAGCTGGAAACAAAATAACTTCTTCTTGAAAAATTCAGATTTTCTCTTTTAAATCTTTTAACCAACTTTTCAAACTAATTTTTTCTAAGATCTTTGAAGAGAAAACTCAAAACAGGATTTTGCTCGACTACGAGCTACTTATTTTCCTAAGTAAACAACCAAGAACTTATGAAAGATAAACTTTTTCCTAGTTTTTAATGCAAACCAACAACTATTAAACCAAGGAAGAAAAGACTTTTTTATTTTATTTAATGCTCACAAAGCAAAAAGGAAAAATGACGACAAGCCAAGACTAAGAAAACTTTTGGCCTGAGCACAGATAGCAAAGAGTCACTGACAATAACACACAAGTTTATTAAAGTAGACTCTCACACTTGTCTAAAAACCCTATGAAAGAAAAATTTGAGGAAATATTTTTATGAAAAAGAAAGCTATCACTGAACTCAGACCTAAGATGTCGACTACTATGACAGAGATCAAAAATGAAATCGAGAAAATCCTTGAGGGTTATAATTCTTGATAAGGAAGAGGATGGCCACCTCTCCTTAAACAAAAAATTTCTCAACAGACACACTACTGACAGTTCAATAGCTAGCGTGTGCACGCGAGCTGTGTAAGGTTAGGGCATGTGTACATGCATGCAAGCCTTATACAGGCTGCGTGTACCTATGCAACTCTTCAAAAATGAAAAAAAAAGTAAGAAAGCACTGGAAGAGACTACTGGTATTGAGAACCAGAATCTCTTGAAGACCCAGAAACTTACTTTGACAAGAAAGAAAAAACAATTCAAGGAAAACTTCATATAACAAAGCTAATATGAGGTGGTACTTAAGCTACAAACCGAAAAAACAAAAACCAGAATGAGATCCAGAAAACCCCTAAGAAGGATCACTTTTGACAGGGAAGAGGATGACTGCCTCTTTAAAAATAAAATTCTAAACTCAGATACGTTGCTATCACTTCATTAGCTAGCATGTGCACACGGGCTGTGTGAAGCTTAGGGCATGTGTACATGCATGCAGACCTTATACAGGGCATGTGTACACACATGCAGGACTTATACAGGCCACGTGTACCTCTGTGGCTTCCAAAAAAGAAAATGCAACCAAGCAAAGAAAGTAGGGAGTACTGGTATGGAAGACCAGAACCCCTACTAGCTCAGAATCTTGCAGAAACTCAGAAAAAAGGTGATGAAACCAATTTTAAAATACCCAAAAAGTATCCCCAAAAACCCTAGAGATCTCCCCAGTATGGTCGCCAATTCTGTTGTGGGTGGGAAATCCCTCCTACGGACTATCATTAAGGGTTTAATCATGCATGTAGAAATGACCTAAATTCTCCTACTTTTTACCAACATCCCAATCATAAATCCCATTATTCATATGCAAATTCAAGGTTAAAAAGATCTAGCTATTGTAGCTTAGTTTCTGTGTTTGATGTCGATCCATTTAACGCTTTGTCTCTCCTTGACTGCGAATCTCCTCCCAACACTGACCTACGTTCATAAAAGACAAAAAAATAACTCCACATGCATATGATCTATAAACTAATGGGTTATAGATTCTATCAAAATATAATCAAATTTAAATATTGACAATCTCATATGGCAGGACGAGAAAATTACTTCTTTCATTAATCTCACAAGAGTAACCTTACAATATTGAGATCGACCACTTCTCCTTGAATCTGGTCCTGTGCTCCTCTTCAACTATGCTCCAACTTCTTTTGTATATGCTTCCCTTCACACACTAGTTGCAAAAGGTTGGGGCAAGGGGGATGCTCAATCCGGTAGAGTTTCTTTACTCTTGTTTTCCTCCTTTCAAATGGGACCCCTATCCATTCTTTTATAGGCTATGAAGGGCTAGGTATTTGGTTGAGTGACAGACTATGGGCGGTTGAAATTTTTAGTTAACTTACCCAAAACTATGTGTTCTGTCTGCAACTTTCCATTTTTCATGCTTTTGTAGGTACACGCGGGTTGTAGTGGGTCAGCTAGTGTGTACATGCGGGCTGTAGTGGAGCAAGGTGTGTGTGCCTTTGAAAAGGGTTTTTTTAAGAAGAGTTGTTTAGTAGTGTATTGGCAAAGAAGGGATATGAGATTGCCTAATGCGCGGTAAGCATATCTAATGAAAATTAAGGTTATAACAGAAACCGCTATAGGTCAAGTTTGGAAGTGGAAAAAGGTTTGGAAACAAGTATTATTGATGAGGGAAAGTTGTCAAAGTGTTGTGTACCTACAAAATAATGTTAAACATGCCTGAGACAAGACAATTAATCAAAAGACAAGCCACATATTTAATGGGACAAGCAAGTGAAGCTTGTTGTCCTAATATTGCAGCAGTAATACACACACACACACAATGGAAAGAGTTGTTAACTACAAATGGAAAGTGGTAGAATGACTAATGAAAGCCGTATAGGTCAAGTTTGGAAGTGGAAAAAGGTTTGGAAATGAGTCTTGTTGATGAGGGGAGGTTTCTAAAGTGTTATGTACCTGCAAGATAATGTTAAGAGACAAGACAATTGATCGAAATACAAGCCAAATATTTAATGGGACAAGCAAGTGAAGCTTGTTTTCCTAATACTACAACATTAAACAAATATATATATCAACAATGGAAAGAGTTGTTAACTACAAAATTAACCATCAAAAGAATCAAATATTTATTGGATGATCAAGTATTAAGCATGTAGATAAGTTTCCAATCCTTAAACACAATCTTTGATGGTAAAATATGGATGTTATTTATGAAGTTATCAAAAAAGTATTAGGGTAGCCTTATGGTTGTATAAAATAATTTCTATATCAACAATATCTATCCACTAAAATCAGCAAACAATCCATCCAAAATATAGCCAATGACAAGTAGAATTTATATGGCATCTTGTAAGCAAATTTCAATGGTAGATTAGTGAGTAAAGGAAGAGTTTAAGAGTGTTTTGTTGTAGCCCTAATGGTTGTAGCATTTAATTAACTACAAAAAGAGAATAACAAGGCTAATCTAGACACCTTAGTGTCTTAAGAAAGCTTATGGCACTAAGAAAATATTCCAATTTGAACAAATGCAATATCTCCAAAAATCATGGATTTCAATGCAATGATTTTATTTCTTCAATGCAAGTAGAAGAGTGCTTAGTCTGTTGGGTTATGGAGTCTTGGATGTAAGAGTTGTACTTACTACTTCTCTAGGGGTGTAGAACCTTTTACTCCCTAGAGAAATAAAATGCAACAAGGTAAATCTAGAAGGGTGTAAGCCCTTTTACTCCTCCTAGAAACCTTGAAAAAATGACTTACCCAACAATTATGATAGATTTGGTGGAGGGTTTATACCCTTATACTCCTCCAATGCTTTTTATACAATAATAAGTTTGAAACAAGTAGAAATTACCAACAATGTTCAGAAAATTCCTTACCAATTCCAATTGAAATCCAAAAAAACCCTTGTCTACCAAGAAATATCCATCAGCATGCAAGAAAAAAGAATCCAAGAAGGTAGTGCACCACTTTATCTACACAATAGACAAGTATAAGAATCCATAAGATTTGCACAAGATAGATATAGAAGAAATGCCCAAAAAGGGCATAAATTTCTGCCAAATATGTGATTCTCAAGTGAGAGAGTTGTGATAAAATGAAATGTCTTAGGTCTCCTTTTATAGGAGGCCTTTAAAACTAGTTTGTCCACATATGAATAGGGTAAAACACAACTAGGGAGGCCAACCTTGTTAGGATTTGATTCTAACACCTCTTCATGGTTCATTAGTTAGTAGGATATGTTTTCTATGTAATAAAGTTCGTAATTAATTAATAAGGCCTAATAAATAAAGGAGAATAAGTCAATGTAAGAAGACCTAATAGAAGCTTCCACTTCTAGAAAGATCTTCCTCTAGAAGTTTCTTTATAAGGTAGAATTAGTATAAATAAGAGTAGGAGGTATTGGATGTTTTGTCTTGGATATTATTGTAATAGAGCTCTACTTTGCTGGAGGTTTCCCCCTCAAAGAGGCAAGTGAACATTGTTATTTCTAATAAAGGTGTTCCTTTTGGTGTTATTATGGTATTTTTCTAGCTATAATCTTGTTGTTCCATTACTGCTTGCTAAGTATTTATGTTATGCATATTATTATTCATCTGGTATATTGCAAGTGGTATTAGAGCTCCTTCATGGGCAGAAATTGCGGGGTAATTTTTTTTTTTAGGGTAGAGACGTAATTCAAAATATTTAAGCTACAAATATATGTTGTTATGCGCATAAACCCATGGTTGGGGACTCATACATGCAGGAACTACAAGTTTTACTTAAGTGCATATTTTTTACCACCCTTTTAATCAATGTTGGTACCCCTTCAAGTGGTAGCGCATCAAACAACACGTCTATATGGATCGACCTAGATATCATGAACCCCTTCATAGATAAACCAATTGGTCACTTGAGTATAGCATAAGGAAAAACCTTTTATGTAGAACCCTTGAATACCCTAACCCTTGGTATGGAAACATAAACATAACGAACAAGATCTATTGTCAGGAAACTGTGTCTCCTACATTTTGGTTGCAAAATTCCCACACATTTCTCCCTATTAAGCATTTGGCCAATTCGTCACTACAATATTATTCAGATCAGAGTATAACTTTGAAAGAGTTAAAAAAAATATGGGGCTAGGTTGCACCCTTATTTGAGACTTGGTCCATTGGATTCCTCTCTTCATCCTAATCATAGTGGTACCCTTCATTTTTAAGTCCTTTTTAGAGGTGTACCCAACCCTTTCTTGGATGCCCTTATTTGAGACCTATCCCATTGGATTCCTCTTTTTGTCTTGATCAACCAAGTGCCTATCAATTTTAAGCCCATATTTCCATCCCAACACCTCTGCTACTTGAGCCTCCATCATGCCTACCACCTACTCTCAGCCCCAAGAAACCTCATAGGAAAAGGTGTCCAACCTAGAACAACAAATGGCCTCCATAAACACCTGTTGGAAGCCAACTCAATTTTTTCAATTGCCCTAAAAGCTGCCTACACCTATGTCTCTTGAACTTCAAATTACTGTCGCATTTTGCAAAGAGACGATATTTTCATTCTATGCGATGTTTGCAATTTCGTTTCAAATTAGTTTTCACAACTGAAAGCCTGAAAACTCCTCCATTGTTATTTAAACTATCGTGGTCTGCTCATTGATGTTCTGAAAGGCACTTACCTTTGGTTGATTATATGGCTGAGGATATTTTTCAAACTGTGACACTCTTGCTTTGATTGCGCAACTTGGCTTTTATTTGATTGATGAGGTATTGAACATGAGAATTTGTGAGTTATACTTGATTTCATAAGAGCGATGGTTGATTTTTTTTTAATACTTGCTATTATAAGATCTTGGCTTAGTGACTTTATGAAATCTCTTGTCAACCTTGATTATACAACAAGGCATAAGTTGAATTTTACATGTTGAATGTCAATATTTGATTATATACTTGGCGCGTTGATGAAACATTTGGACTTACTTTGGTTTGAATTATGCTATGGTGCATTGATATATGGTTTTGATCGATTAGTGGCATGTATTAACTTTGGTTTTATATCGAATGTTCATGGTTTCAAACAATACAATGGTGCCTTGGTATCACTGTCCATCATATGAATTCTTGTGTTATCCGATTAATGTGGTTTAAGTGGTGTCATGATTGATTAAACAACGTTGTACTGAGCCTTTAATGTTCTGCATGGCGGCGAACTAACCCACCACCTTCGCACGTGCCTATTGATTTGCCCCCTCTTTGAGCGATTGCAGTTGTTAGCCGTATCGATTATGCTCCTGCGTGTTTGATCCAAACCCTACTATGATTCCCGTGCCATGGATCCAGTCGTAAGGACTGAACCCAATGGCTTCCAGGCCCTGTTAATGTTTGATGGTGCATATAGCGACCTGGAGGAATTCGGATGGCTCCCTTTCATTCAAAAATTTGATGGTTATAACACTGGTGTGGCTCGACAATTTGCATTGACATTCGATGGCTACCGAGCCAAAGTTGGGGATGTGCAGTTGGAAATCAATGAACAGTTCCTTAGTCTAGCCACCGGCCTGCCTGCCGTCGGATAGAGATGGTCAAAGAATTATAAAGTAGAGGATGTCCCGTGGACATTACTCTTTCAGTCACGAAGAGTGAGCTCTTGTGACAAGGATCTGCCTGCAAATATGCTAAAGCAAAGATGGAACGACTTGCTGATGATAAATAAACAATTCGTCACTTGCGAGGGTAGGTATGGTCTCGTTTTCATGTATCACCTTCGGCTTCTTATGATTTTCATGGGTTTTGAACTAAACATGCCTCACTACTTGCATAGGAGTTTGTTTAAAATGGCCAAAAGGTATAAGCGCAATCAGGCCGACACCAGCCTCTTCCATTTTGGGTTAATTAAAATGCTTATGGTTTATGAGTTGGGGTTACGTCATGACTGTTGGGAGAATTTCCTTAAACGTAATGGTTTTGATGAGTCAATCCCACCACAGGTTGACAAACCTGTGGTGAGCGAAAGAAAACCTATCCCCCCTGTGCCTTACAATGCTCTCCTACCCAAACCCCTACCTGAGCCATCTATTGAACTACCCAATTCTGTGACCACATAGGTGGAAAAGGTTAAACCTATGGCTAAAAAGCCCAAGACCCAACCTAATTCCAATTATAGAGGTAAGAAGAACACCCGGTTAATCTCTCGCATGAAAAGAAACAAACCTAAGGCACCGGTCAACCCTGACCCTATTGTGCTCAGTGAGGAATCTGACTCGGAGATTGAGCGCTTCCTAGCAAGCGAGTATCCCTTTTCCGAAGGTTTGTGTGATAAACCAGCCTATGATTTTGTGAAGAACCTACCTCCTTGTTTACAATATGATCCAAGTTATCCCGGCATAAAATTGCCCTGTGAAGCCCCTGGTGACTCGTCGAAACCCTCTCCTGTTCTATCTCAGCTAGCAAATCAACCATGTGATCAGTGTGGTGCATGGCTTGAAAGGTATTACATTGATGTGCCAATGCTGCAATCTAGAATTCACGATCTGGAAGACCAAGTTGCAAAGCTCACTAGTCAAAAGGCAAAGATGCCATCCACGGATAAAAAGCAACGAACGACTGGTTCGATTTTGTTAAAAAACGTGGAGTCTGCTACAGCGGTTGTAAACTCAAAGCTGGCATAGTTTGAATAGTCATACTGGTATGATTATCACTTGTTCATATGATGAACTCATAGCTCTGTGTATAGCATCAATTTGAAATTGTTTAACAAGCATGCATTATTGTATATAAGTTTGTTTTGATTAATCAAATTCCCGAATTAGCTTTGATTGGATTTCGTTTTGGTTTGATCGATCATACGATAGATTTGGTTGTTTTAATTAAGTTTCAATTGAATACTCTGTCTAAACACAGGTTGTTTCTGTTATTTAAATTTCAAACACAGTCAATATCAAATTCGAATTGGTGATGTTCTAGATGATATGGTTGGAAATTACAGTGAATGGTTTTGATTTTATATCTTATGAACAATTCGAATACCATCCCGTTAAGATATAACCAATTTGAGAATAGATGTAAATCATAACTGTTGTATCCAACTATTCGATTCACATGATTTGGTTTGATTGCGTTCTCAGCTCGGTTCATATTGCAACGAATATATTGTTTAATTTTGATTTGTTGGACGTAAATGATCATGCCCAGAATAGCGACTTACTTCTATTTTTAACACAGTTACGATCTGCTCTGATTGTTACCTGATCTATGATTATTACTCTTTGCAATGGTTACGATTATTATGTGATCTTGTCTGTAGACTGTGTAAACACTCATAGCGTAACTGTCTTTCCATATTCGATTGAAATGACATCAATTTTATGAATATCGTTACAACTGTAACAAATCTCTTTTGTGTTCAACTGTATCGATTATAATTATGTTCTGGCATATCATATCTCATATGATTACGTTTCTGTTCGATCACAATTAAATTGTATCTTATACGATTTGATTCACTGCTTGATTTCATTTGATACAAAACAAGCCTGTCAAGATTTGACCATGTTTTATGGTAACTGAAAACAGAGTATTCCTTACTCTGTTTCGATTGCATTCACTTTGATATTGTTTAATTCAAATGGTAATTTCAATTGAATTATTAGTAATTCGTTTTGATGATTAACTAAAAAGAAAATTAAATTGGATTTGATTTCTTTTAAGATTTTATTTGATTGCTATCTGATCGTGTGTGCTATTATTAGACTAGCTACAGAATCAAATGATTTTGTAGCTAAGTCTGTAGGATCATTTTTTTTGTATTTTGTTACTGAAATATCCTTCTTATTTGATATTTGTGTCCTATTGTTGGTAAATTCGAATTGCAATTGAGTTTAGGGGCAGTTGGAGGATATCTCAAGGATTTCACTTGCATTATAGTTGCTTAGTTTAGGAGATTTTGGGATTTTTTCAAGATTATGTAAAACTATTTGATATTATCCACAAGGAAGTTTTACCTTGTGAAGAGACCTATATATACTTATGATTTTTGTAATAATGATATCCTCATTCGTGGGAGAACAAGGATATGGAATTCTAATGCAAACTGGAGCAGAATTGATGTTTTGTCACAACTTTAGCTTTTCAATATATCAACACTTTGTTTCATGTTTTGTATATCATTTTGTCTATGATTTATGACTACTTTAGCTATCTAAATCAAATGCAAATGATATAATTTTTTATCACTGTTATCCATACTTTGTCTCTTCCAAATAGATAAAAGACATAACAATTGTTAG
>ML779063.1:1378944-1401366 GCA_009831015.1 Picea engelmannii | reverse complement strand
CAGATAGAGAGAGGGCGCACCAGTTGGGGGTTTCCAGCAAGGGGGGCGCACCATTCATTGAGGAGGGATTCGTCCTAGCTGAGGAGAAGGGATTCCGAGAATTCCAGGTATTGGGTTTCCTTTGCAGGTGTCTTGGCATCATTATTGGTGGTTTTCCAGAGTCTTTCAGTGGAGGATCTATTTGTATTGAGAGTGGGACATTTTCCCAAGAGGAGAGCGTACCATCATTTGGAGAGCAGCTAGATCTAAGGATCTAGCAAGCATTTTGATGATTTGAGAACTTGGGTTCTCATTACAACGTCTTGATCTATTAGTTTGGAGAGTTTCGAGAGATTTCGAGGGTTCATTCACCTTGGCCGAATTATCTAGGGTTTTAGGCATCCAGTGGGGTGCACCATTCAGTGGAGGATTTCAGATCTATAGATATTGAGAGGGATCTTGGAGATTCGGGCACCTGGGTTGTTCTTACCATCACCCGATCTACTATTTGGCATCTTTCTAGAGGTGATTGGACATCTTTGGCACCAGGGCCGAATTGTTGAGGAGCTTCAGTTATCTAGCAGAACGTGGCATCTTCCAGCAGTGAGGGGTTTGGCACTTGGCATTGGTCTTCATCTCCAATCCAACCTTTGGAGGATTATTTTGTATTGTCGGGAGCATTTTGTAGCAGCTCATACTTTTTATCCATTTTCTATCATATTGGCCATCTGTTGAGCATTCCAAATCAACATCTCCATTGTAGCAGGTTCTTCTATTTTATGAATAAAGAATAATTGAGATGTTTTGGCTTGTCTATCTTATTTCATATGGTTGAGGTATGTTCCATGGTTATCTCTTTCTGTTATTTGCTGCATACACACATATAAACACATCTAAAAGGTAGATCAACAAAGTGTTTGACGAAATACCACAACCAGGAAAAAGTTTTTAAAAGACACCAAAACATTGATGATCCTTGCATAATGTCTTGGGATCATTACATTTGCAAAATAATGATAATCTCTCTGAGGCGAGCATACCCATGCTCAGGATGAACTAAGCATGACTTCCAATCAAGTACACTACATATCCATGTCATATATGACTACAAGACAAAATATGAATGCCTGTATAAAGTGTATCCATGAACAATACACAACATATCTACATCTCAAGATCATATGAAGATATACAAGTACAATATGGTATGCATCTTCAAGAAGCATCGATGCTTGTGGCTAGCGATGAGGACTTCATAGCTCGAGTAAAAATCTCAAGATATTCAAAACTCAGGTAGGAATACAATAGGAGTGTAAGACTCACTACCCTGAGGTATTCGACATGCCATTGGGGAAAGACTGGAGGATCTTGATCATCAGGCACAAAACTTCATTGATTTTCAATCCGAACTTGACTGGACTCTCGAGATGGACAACTCATGAAATTCAAGAGATCAACTACAGAATGGCTGACTCAGGTTGGATAAAACTTCCCTTGGACAAAATAAAAACAAAAATATGAGACTCATGCAACATATTATTGACATAAGTCTGTAATACAAGAGGCACCACAAACTATCCATATGTTTGGAAGAGTAACCAAACGGAGGAGGACACAACTCTATGTAACAAGAACAACTTCCTAAGGTCATACTAGATCCCAATGTCTCGCGAACAAACATAAGTATGTGCTTTATCCAAGCGCAACTATCTTGTTGCCGATAAAAGATAATGTATATCCCGTCCCCTCTTTTTGGAATATTTGAATTTTTTTTGTATTTTTCAAATTTTTAACAAGCTTGAAAAAGAATAAAAGAATGATACATTACAAAGGAGGAGCAAGTGTTGCAGGAAAGAAAACTAGTTCCAAGCGCATGGAACATATTGATTCTCAGTGCAAGGAGACATGTGCAGGATAAGGACACTCGAGAAAATTCCTCCATGGGTCAAGGTGTCAGATCACGAGGGAAAAAGTGCTACAAGGCTTGCATTTAAGGAATGCTTTGAAGGTTTAGTTATTAGCAACATGAAGTTGGCATTAGGCCAAAGACGCAAGGATGATACAAGAAATGCGATTAAGTATGACACAAAAAGACTCCTTCTATGTGAAATTTTACAAGCCCAAAGAAGGTAAGCTCGGTGGTTTTTCACGTTTAGAGAGTCTGAAAAACACTAAAAGAAGACTCTAGAGTGTTCCTTTTTCATAATTATTCCAGTCAGTTTGAAAAAGGGTTAAACTTATACCAAAAGGACGTCTCTTCAAAACCATTTTAACGAGTGTGACCGAGACAAGATCACTCGACTATGTTTTCAATTTTAAGGAGTCTAAAAAGAGCTTAACTATGGACTCACAACCTTTTTCTATGTTTAGTCTCCTTAGCTCTAAAAAGTATAAAGTATAACTTAGGAGAAGTCTCCCGGCGAGACATGTCTCCCAAGGCGTACCTTTTCCTGGATAATCTATTGGCTGGAAAAAGGGTTAAGATTATGTTAAATAGATATTCCTTTTGAACCAATTAACAAGTGTGAAAGGAACAAGGTCACTAGATGATCTTTTCATATTTAGGGAGTCTGAAAATAGCTTAACTATGAACTCCGAGGGGGTTCCTTTTTCATAGATAATCTCCAAGGCCCAAAAAGAGACAAACCGAAACCAAGGAGAATGGCCCTTTTTCGAAAATTTAGTCCCTTAGGCTTGAGAATACTCTCCTAGTGAAATGAATCCCCTAGGGCATACCTTTATTCGTAAATTAACTGCCCAAACTGAAAAGGGGTAAACTACTGCCGGACATATGTGCCTTCAAATTTTGGTTTGACGAGCGTGAAGGGAAAAAAGATCGCTTGACAATCTTTTCAATTTTAGAGAGTCTGAAAAGGGCCTAAAGAAAACTCCAGAGGGGCTTATTTTCTTAAGTAATCCAAACGAGACTGAAAATAACAAATAAGCTCTCGTTATATGTTGCTTTCAAAGTTTAAAAGAGCTTGAAAGACAACAAACCATGCTCATAGGGAGTCCCTTGGGTATGAGCCAGAAAATATGAACAAGAATGGGGCTTCGATATACAATCATGGTGGGACTAAAAGGACTCCCAAGCCTATGGAAAAAACTCACAGCATGGATGCCAAAATGCATAAAAGCATCTACCTAGAGCATCCATCTAGAGGAAGGATCTACCACCTAATTACGACACTTCTAAAGCAACATAAAAGGTTCCGTGTCACACTTCGGTGGGATCAATCCTATGGAAAAGTGAAAATAGTCAACAATATGCAAGATTCAAGGTGATGAGAACTTAACCTATATAAAAATGTCAAAAAAAAAACTTTACGACAGGATGATGTGAGTGTAACCCATCTCACAAAAACACCAAACCAAAAGAAAAAATTCATTTAGAATGACCCAAAAACATCTCAATGAGAAACTCAAGTACCCATCGGGCCAAGAATAGGGAAAAAGAGGACCAAACTGGGGAAAAAAGAGCCAAAAAAGTCTATAAATAGAGGTGGACAACTCATTTTAACCATTGCAAATTGGAAAATAACCAAAAACCCAGAAATCCCTCTTCTTTAAAACGCAAATTCGAGGAGATACGGTGGACGAAAGATATTCAAACCTGAACCAAGTAAGTACACATGACATCTCTCATCCTTTTCATTAATTATTTATTGCTTATTTTCTTGTTTAGAGGGTGCACGCCCTAGTAAAAAGGTCAGGCCTACATGTACATGGGTTGTCCACTCTCAACACACGTATGTACATGGGAAAAGTAACACTTAGCCCTTGTACATACGTGACTGCCTTAAAGACAACCCACATACATCTCTTTAAGCGTTCAAAAAAAATAAAACAAGGTAATAACCTCAATTTTTTTTTGCAACAGGTTGTATGTTCACTTGCGAGAGAGAGAACATGAGGAGTTATGTGTATTGGTAGAGGAGGATGTAGGGGCCATTGCCATGCTTAAGTAGTGTGGTATGTGGAAATTCTTTCAGTGTCCATTCATGAGGGTACAACCCAAGCTACTGAACCATCTGATAGAGTATTGACATCCAGATGCAGAGGGCTTCATGCTAGAAGGCCAATCATTGACTTCGACGATGAAGCATATCTACTTTTTGACCGACCTCTCTAGGAGGAGGGAACCGATCAGCTTGAGGACCTTTCCTCTAGGACCACACAACATAGAAACTTACATTAGGATGTATTTCAAGGCTGACACTGAGAAAGTAGGATATCATGTGCCAATTCATAAGATCACAAGCCTCGATCTTCAGATAGTACTTTACATGATGGGGTGGATCACGGGATCTGCAACACTTCATCAGGCTTCATGTGCACATATGCATCGTGCATCTTAGTGTCTAGATGCCACCATTTTTGACTGAAGCACTACAATGCTCACATATATGAAAAAACAAACGACTTACTATCGAATAAGAACAAACAAGAACTTTGGGTTCGGGACAACGCTGTGCGCTTTATTTTTCGAGAGAGTGCCAAGCCTTAGCCCGAGGGAGACAATACGAGACCATATTTCCTCCTTTATGACATTGTGCAGGTGGGAAACTTTGTTACCTCGACAGGGTGCAGGGAGAGTACATGAGGCCTCTAATGACAAAGGTTTTGACTGGTGGGCCCATCAAATTCCTGTGATCAAGGACTACCCCTACGCAGGGATCAGTTTCCTGAGGGATCATGATATGCCTATGCCCCCTGGTGAGGAGCGCAGAGAGATAGGTAAACACATTTTAAAGTTATTTATTTTTAAATTTTTATATGTTATCCTTTTTATGGTAATGTCAAAGTACTAACTCAACGATATGTCACATATAGATGTGGGACTTGTATGACCAACTGACTTCTCCAGGACCAGGTGTCATCCTCGAGTGGATGTCGGACCAACAACAATAGGAGGACTAGTAGGTTTATGAGGACTACAAGACAGAGAGGCTGAGAGAGTATTGTGATGAGTAGAGAAGAACCCGACAACTCTCACTCGTGCAGTGCCGATGGCAGAGTTAGAGGACCTTTCCTCTACCATGCATCCACATGTTGTAGGGGTACCCATGACTTGGGTTCAACTGTTCCGACGTCTTGAAAATGCTGTAGTTCATTATACTAGGGCCAACAGGCCTAGGCCATAGTTAGTATTGGACCACATATGTGTCAAGGGAACCTTTTGTACTCTATTATATAGTGAGGGCTTGAGCCCAACGATGTATATTGACTCTGTTTGGGGCTTTATGGCCCACTTTTGTACTTAAGACATTATTTTTTGGACACATTATTATATATATACATATTTTTGTCTTATGGATAAACATTTTGTACAAATGTATTTACATGTGCATGTATGTGTGTACTTTTACTTTTATGTGTGTGCAATATGCCAATCTAATACTTGATTAGCCAATGTATAAGTTAGTTGATTAGATCTCCTAGGAACATGAATATAAGTAATATAATCAAAATAGCGTTCTAAGAGATGTACCCTAAGGAATCGTCGGTGAAGGGTGGGATCATAGGCACAGTATACTCCATTTAACTGAGAAAAGACCAATTGAGAATCTAGATAAACCCGGAGGTGAGAAATACCATGTGACAAGGTATTATGTAATAATTCTATTATGACACTGTACTCGACAACATTATTGGTTGCTTCACCCGAAAAAATACCTCCAGAAGACATCAAATGACCAAAAGGTGTAAAGATCACCCAAGATATGGAAACAAGCCTCCAAGTGTGTCAGCTAGCACCGTCTACGAACCCAACATAGACCTCAGATTCACTTGACATATGCCACAATGAAAAGAAACACAATAAACTACACGTCCATAAAAAAAAAAGACAAGACAATATAAATAAAGCTATACATTATTTACAAGAATTCACGCTCAGGTGACCGATCTAAGAATAATAATTCTTAAGGTAGAGCCCATTTCTAGGCTCTGATAAAGCATTACCCTTGAAGTCAACCAGTTGATAGGCACCCTTTTCTAAAATGTTTTTAACGATGAGTGGTCCAAACCACATGGGTTTGAACTTGCCTACCCCCAAGGGATATTTATCTTGGTCATAGACCACGAAAAGATCACCTTCGGAGAAAACTCGAGGGCATACAGACCTATCATAATGACACTTGATACGTTGTTTTTGAGCCTCGTTGGCCAAGGTTGCATCTCGACGCTGCTCATCGAGCTGCTTGAGATATAAAATATGCTCTTTAAATGGGGTAGTGTTGGGCAGTAGTTCCACTTCCAACTTAAGGGAAAGGATTTGGAACTCTATGGGAAACACTTCCTCCAGCCCGTAAACAAGTTGGAAAGGAGAAACATTGGTAGCAGTATTGACTGAGGTTCGATAAGCCCAAAGTGTCGAGTACACCATTAAATTCCAATTTGACTTGGCCGAATTGATCATCCGTTGAACAATAGTCTCGAGAGACTTATTAATAGCCTCCACTTGACCATTCCCCTATGGATAGTAAGGTGACGAATTTTCCTTCTTAAACTATAGTTTTGATGTTAACTCAGACATCATATTGTTCTGGAAGTGACTGCGATGATCTGTGACAATCTCCTTTGGAATACCGAACTTGGCTACAATCTGGTTAAAAATGAAAAGTGCGGTCATTTCCCCATCATTGTTGAACGTTAGCATAGCCTCGACCGACTTAGTAATGTATTCAACCGCTACGATGATATAGTGACCCTCCCTTAGCCGAAACCGGGTGGCATGTAGTAAAGTCAATCCCCCACTTGGTGAAGGGACCAACAACAATAAATGGAAACATGGGAGCAGGGCGTGCCCACATCTTTCTAGAGAATATCTGGCACGAGTGACACTTCTTGAATGCCTCTACATAATATTTGATCAATGAGGTCCAAAAGTATCTAGCGTGAAGAATCTTATGGGTTGTTTCCAACCCAGACAAGTGACCACCACATGCTCCTGTGTGAAAGTCATTCAATACAAGTTCCACATCTTTGTGAGTGAGACAACGATGGAGAATGCAATCCACTCCTCGATGATATAAAGTATCATTGAGGATAAGATAGTTCCATGCTTGATGGCGTATTCGCCGACACTCATCATGAGAAGAAGAAGATGGAAACTTCAAATTATGAAGATACACAAGTATATTTCCATACCAAGGGTCCGAAGATGCAATAAGAAAAAGATCCCCATTGATTAGTGAATCTTCGAGAAAATTATTACCACTCTCGACCGAAAGTTCCAAGATTAGTTCAACAAAGACCAAGGACTTTTTAGACTTCACCGAAACAAAATCCAAGTCAAATTCTTGTAGGATGACTATCCATCGACCAATTTTCCCTCTGATGACCCATGGTGTTAACACATTGAAAAGGGTTCATGACAACTACGATAGTGGTCTTGTGAAGTAAGATGCAATGACAAAATTGTTGGACATCATGAACAACTGTCAAAACAAGTTTCTCAACATGTGTGTAGTTGAGTTCCGGTCCTACAAAGCCTCGAATAATATAGTTGATAACATACTCTTGGATCGCATCATCCTGTTGGACCAAGACCATGCCAATAGTAGACTCTGTGACAACCAAATACAACAAGAAATCCTTTCCTTAATCTATAGGACTAAGCAGAGGGGAAGATGTTAGATCACGTTTCAACGCTTCAAAAGAGCGTTGAGCTGCTTCATCCCAACAAAATGGGACCCCTTTCTTCAAGATATGCATAAACCCCTTAGTAATCTCGACATAGTTGGAAACAAAACGTCGAAGAAAGTTGGCTTTCCCCTATAGACTTTGAAGCTGGGGGATTATGCTCCGGGTAGGAAATTGAACTATTTCCTCAACCTTGAGAGGATTGACAATGATCCCTTTAGTTGAAACGATAAAACCTAACAAGTGTTCTGATGTGACACAAAAAATACACTTATTTGGATTGAGACGAATCCGATAGTAGCCACACCTCTCAAATATAAGTCATAAATGGAAAGGATGATCAGATCTCTTACAATAACATGATGCCATATCATCAAGATATGCCTTGACTATGTGCTTGAGGTCGTGGAAGGAAAACGACATGGCCCACTGAAAAGTGGCTCCAACATTCTTAAGGCCAAAAGGAATTTTCTTGTACACGAATGTACCCCAAGGAAAAATAAGTGTCATTTTATGTTGGTCCTCGGTCTTGATCTAAATCTAGTTGTACCCGGAAAAACCGTCCATAAAAGAAAACACCTCACAACCTGCAAATTCATCGAGAATCTGGTCAATGAATGGGGTTGGAAAATTATCTTTCAGGTAAGCTTTGTTCAGATCATGAAATTCCATACACACGCATATCATACCTTTCATTTTGTTGACAGGAACAGGGTTCGACACCCATTCCATCAATTGCACTGGATAGATGAAACCAACCTTGATGAGATTCTCTACCTCAACCCTGATCACCACTGCCTTGCGAGGATTGATTGGGTGAAGCTTCTGTCGGACATGCTTAACATCGTGGTAAGTTGTGATCTCATGTTCAAGAATACATGGGTCAATGCCTGACATCTCCTCATAAGACTAGGCAAAGACATTGCAAAACTCTTTAAATAATTCAGTGTAGATCTGAATCTCTTCGGGGTTCTAGAGATGTTGATAGGAATTGTTTCAACTACACTTGCCATGTTTCCCTCGGCATAGATTCCGTGCATGGATAGATTGTTAACAGGACAAGGGGTATCTCCATTCACTATCGTAATGAACTCTCCTACCTCTATTCTCTTCAACTCGGGTAAAAAATAAGATCTATGGTGAAGATCATCCCGAGGTATGTCTCGCCCATTCATTCCCTGCAAAATTGCCTCGTCAAAGGGTAAGACTAAGTCCAAATGATTGTAAGTGGAGAGAGAGTCTTGAGCCCAAATAGGCTCAAGAATGGGATCTAGCTACTGTGGGGAATCTGGATAAGGGTTAGCCGAGGCTTGCTGGACAATACTGTATGCAACCTCAGGAACAAATAAGGGAATAACCATTCCAGGGTGCCCTATCCATTCCATCAAAGCTGACAGGGAAGGTAAAATCCACAGGTCGTTAAAGTAACTCGTTCTAAAAGACGTGACTTGAAAGATCGTAGCCTTCGGCTGGTCAGGGACAACCAAAATAAACTTGACATCATTAGCAGGCGGTGGATAATAGAAAGTCCCCATTAAAGATAGAAACAATTCGACATCTAAGTTGACGATACCTGGATGCGGGTTTTCAATCATCAAGACCGTGGATGCCCCTGATGAAGGGACATGACGGGAGAAGGATAACTGATCAACGATTACGATCCGACCTTCGCGAGGGAAACATAAGACCCGCAAAAATGGTGGATACAAGCATTGTCGTAGCGTATGTCCAACTCCTCACTAACAAAATATTGTAGTTGAGAGGTGCATCGACTACTTCTACTTCGACGCACATAGTTTTTTCCTCCAACTGCATGGGGAAGGAGGGAATTATGCCATGTGGTCTAAAAGTTTGATCGTCAAACGCGGTTAGCAATGTGGGCGACAGAAAAAACTTAGGTTGGCCAATGGAATTCCAACATGCCAACGACATCAGCAAGTCGAGGCACCCTCATCAACCACCGTATGGAAAATGTTCCGCGTTAATGATTTCATGGCATACACCACTACTATCTGAAAAGAGACGTGGTGAGGAAGACAATGTTTATAATTTGTAGGGTAAAAAACAATCAATCCCGAGTTAGTAGTCTCGACCGCTCCCAAGGAAGACAACAATTATTTCCTCTGTGAGGGGCAACTCTGGAGGACTTCCAAAGCAGACATTGCACAAGGAGTTTGTGATAGATCCTCCACGATAGATTAATTCTGAGAAGCCCCTATGTTCGGGTTGTGAGAAGCCTTTTTAAATGCACCCTTAGGGATGTGAGTCATAGTTTCTCCCATAGTCTTCTCAATTTGAAGAGGTGGTAGTGGGTTGGAGGCTTCTTTTCCCTTCTCAAAAGATTATGGAATTTTGTAATTATGAGGCCTGGTCTGCAGATGAGCTTCGAACTTCATCATATAAACGTTTGTGGCTCCATTGTTAGTATTAGGAATGGGGGCTCCTTGATTTCCCCTAGGAGCGTTCATGTATGAGGAAGCTTGAGACAAATTTTTCCCTTGTGGAAAAGGGCTGGTTAACACAACAGGTTGCTGTTGTGCCAATAGATTTTGGGCTTCCTCAAGCCAAGGGAATTGGTGAGTCAAGTGGTAGTCCGTGCAAATATTACACGGAAACTTTACCTTCCTCTTTTCATTTTTTCCCTCGCCAATATTATTTGCAGCCTTCTTATCCCCCTTACCCTTCTTGTTTTTAGTTTTCCTCTTTCCCTCAGTTTGCTGGTTACCCTTGGGATTTGTCGATTGCACACTGTGTACATCCGACATTTGGGTTACGGGGGTAGCCAAACTAGGATTTTGGCTAGACACAGTCTATTGTATTGATAACTGTTGTAACTGATTAGTCAACTGATCTATGGGCTTGCTCTATGCTGAGCCTACTATGCCATTGGCATGAGGCCCATAATTTTTTTTGGTCTTGTCGAAAGTTTACCGTGATGTGTCGGGAAGGATCTCGTACAACATATTGGATTGAGAGTAAATCAACTCTAGTTGTTGGGATTTCATGATAGCCTCTTATTCGGAAAAATCCTTGGATCTTGCGACGTCTTTGGATACACAAGGCACCAAGGACTTTAGGAACCAGTCGAGAAAAAATGCGGGAGGGACCTTAACATTGATCAAGCTCTTTCATCGACACCATTCTCAGATGTGATCTAAGATATGGAAGAATCTTTATTTCTGGTAACTAGAAATGGTTTAAGAAAACCATATCCAATCTGTTAAAGTAAGCGTACTTCAAGATATCGTGCTCGATATACCATTTTGCGGCACCACCTATAAGAGTGCGTTGAAATAAACAAAATGGAACATGATCATCCTTTTACGAGTTGGATGAGCCCATAAATGAAATGTCGTAACATGATGACTTGGATCCTTGCCAGGCTTGCCTTCGAACTTAGGGATTTCCGAGGGAAACTTAGTCGACATGGGGGGCCGACGTGGATCATGACAGATCGGGTCTTTCAACAGTCTCGACAACTCTAGAAAATGCAGAGTTTCCAGGAAAGGTATTCTAGGTTGTGGTGGATTCAAATGAAAAGAGGGGCATGGATTTTGGCTGGCACCAGGTTGCCAGGAAAATTTTGGATGTTGGCCAGGGTTTTGGTAGAAACCATGGTGGACCTATCCAGTAAAAGGAGTTTGCGTTTGATTTTTCATCACCAGATGATTCCCGTAGTTGGATGGCATGCCTTATGTAGGGATTGATCCCTGCATAGTATTCTAAGGACCTTGGTTGGGGATGCCCCTAGCCGACCCTCTTGGCATAGGTACCAAACCCTACCCAGGGTTCCACTGAGAGTGGGAGGGGTTCATCCCGATCGACTTCCCTTGTGAAGGGAACGAGCCCTGCTAAGGATTTCCAATACCTTGTGAGGAGTAAAATCCCATCATCACTCCCTACAAAGGAATGAAACCTTGCATAGGGTTTGGTTGACCAAAAATGGGGTTTCCCGCTGTTGAGAAAGAAGACGATGAGAAAGAGTTATTTCCAAATGCACCGAACAAATAAAAAGGCATAGAACCTACCAGAGTCATGTAGGACTAAGGTCCATGACTCCCCTCACTGAAAAAACTAGATTTGGTGTTAAGCCCGATCGACTGCTAGAAAGCGCCTCCGAGCGAAGGGGACAAAGGAGGGATATGACCCCCACCGTAAGGGATGGAATTAAATGGGGTAGTGGTTCCCATGACAGATCCTTGTAAGTGATAATTAGAGCTCCCTGCCCCTAGACCAACAATCTGTGGAGTAGAGTAGGTTAGGAAAAAACTAGAGTCGAAACTCGACATCCCATACAAAAAGGGAGCACCAGACACATTTTGGATAGAAGGAACGATGGTCAGAGTTGTTGAAGGGAATGTGCCACTTCCCGAAGTAGTGGGTGTCTGGACAACCATAGTCCTAATAGGTGGAGGTGGGGGAGGAGGCACGACACCCCCTTCTGCAGCAGCCAATATGGGAGTATGAGGACTCCCATAAGAAGTAGCAATAGTTTCTTCCATCGCCGCTCGTCTAACAAACTAACGTTCAGGTGAATTCACCTTAAGAGGGACTATCTGAATAAGAAACAACACCAGTAAGTCAATGATCAGAGGGTTTGCGGGCCTGAAGCCTTCATCTTCAAGGTCAGAAATGGTGGACTCCTCCGGTGTAGGAAAATATTCTCTAGGAGCTAGATTGGGTATAGTTTTCTGTGGCCCAGTTGCTTCAAATGAACCCTCTTTATCTATCATTCACCTCAACGATGGTGGAGGTGGCTTGAAAGTAACTGATGGAAGGCCCTGAAGTCTACGTGAATGAAAAAGTTGTTGATATTCCACTTTATGAAATGATCAACCAACACTCTAAGGTTGAGCTATCATGAAACATAGATCACACACTAAAAAATTCCTAATAACAAATCAAGCAAACAACTGACTGGCAGGAAGAATGGTTATGCCAATCGACACTAGAGCAACTTACTGGTGCAAGTGTAACTCGAACACGGAAACACCCTCCGGGTATACTCTGCAAAGTGCGATTCAATGTCTGCCCTAGGTACCGCAGTATACCCCCACATTCACCCGTGTAACTCCCTAAAAACATGAAACTAGGTTTACAACTCGTAGTCAGTCACTAGGCGGGTACAATCGACAGTCGGGCTGATCGTAATGAGAAGAATAACAAATTCTGAAGCCTTTCAAGGGTATCGAAGGAAAATGGTCTGGAAGACAACTGAGCATCTCGAATGGATTCGAGGTCCATGAGGATTTGTAGTCAAATGCAATCAACATAAATCCCAAGAATAACCCTTAATAAATAATCCCCACTACGCTCGATTCGGCTTTAGAGGGATTATCTCCTCTACCTTTCCTCACAGAATCTCATGTTTAGCCACTGTGTTAGAGGCGGGTCAAAACTGACTCTTACGAAACTGGACTCTAACACTCCCTATCACAGACTCTTATGTTTGTTTAAGAGGCCTTGAAGAGTTTCCTCTCCACACCTATTTCAAGGCCCCAGAGCCTAGACTACTTGGTGAACCCTACAAATAAAAGTCTAGTTGATTTTCATTGTTAATTTTTGATTTTAAGTGGCTTGATTTACTCAAAAAGGTACGGACGTGCAACTTATGGTGTTAATGATGAGAGAGGAAAGGAAAGAGAGAGTTAATGAGTGCACCTTCAGTCCTTGCGGTTGGTGTATAGCTCTTCCACTTGTCTCCACCTCCTAGATCGCAAATCTCCTCCCAAAGATGACCTGCAAGGGCTTAGGAAAAAATGCAACAACACTTACAATATCTAATGCTCACTTTAAAAGTCTAAACATAGATATAAATTCTCAAATGAACAAAAACATGTAAACATAGGGTTTTGGGACAAGGATAAACTCTTTTATTCAATTTAAGGATAAAAAGGGTTACAACCTCTGCTGGAAACCACTCCATGAACCAAGTCCGGGCTCCTCTATCATGGTTCCAAGTGCATCAATCCCACATTAGCTTCTCGCAACCAACATATCACCAAGGGAAGGAGGAAGGGTTGCATAAGGAGAAAGGCTGGAAGGGAAGGCCGAGGCTAAAACTCAGAATGAGATGCAAATCTTGGGCTAAGAAAGGGAAGGGATTTTGGTAGAGTTTTCTTATTCTCTTTCTCATGTTGATAAATGACTCCCCAAGACCTCTTTTTATATGGGAAAAATATGGTTATTCGGTTTGGGGACATGCTACAAAGGGTAAAATGGTTAGGAAACCCTCCCTAGCCCGTAAACTCCACCAAATTCCGCACAATTTCAACTTTTGGAGGTAAACACAAGCTAACTAGCATGCAACACGTGTGTGTGTACGTGGGCTAACTAGCATGAAACACACGTGTGTACATGGACTATTAGTGTAGCAGGGCGTGTACACTATCAAAAAAATGTTTTTTTAGAAGGAAGCCTCAACAATATTTTTGGAAAAGTATGCAAATGGATGGGGCAATGTCTTGTATGCACATATATGGCATTTTGGACTATAACACTCTATTGACCCTGTTGACTTTGACCTTTGACTTTTTCCCTTGGTTTGACTCAAACTTTGACTGGTCATAATGTTTGCATATGAACTCTATTTGAGGCAATTTTTGTCCTGTTGGAAAGCTATCACCAAGCTCTACACATTGATGGAATTTTCGAGAGCATTTGGGATGATTGAATTTTGATCATTTCTAAACCATTCTGAACCTTTGTGGATGTTCCAGATCCTCCTAGACCTCTGTGAGCATTCCTGGATCCTCCTGGATCATTAAGCCTGGCTCTAAAAGTCGGGAAGGACAACTAGAGAGTACTCATGCTTACTCAGTGTTGTGATGTGGACTTTCGATGCATGTTGTAGTCATTTGGGTGGCTTATACTTGTCCAACAGAGGGTGTTGTGGAAGATGCTAGAGCTAGTAGTGTTGTGGAGGATATGGCGAGCTCATTAAAATTCTATACCTATCATAATCAAAGTAACTTTGGGATGAAGTTCCTTAAAGGAGGGGAGTATGTCATTCCTGAAATTAATATTAGTAGTATTATTATATCAAATAATAATAATAAGGAACTATGATCATTATCCTAAAAGAGATCATCCCGATATTATTATTAAATAATAATAATAATTATCCAAAGGGGATCATCCCCAACTTGCTTTTTTTTCCAAGGGAAAAAAGCGTAAATTTGATTCAAAATAGAAAAAAAATTTACATTCTGAAGAATGCATGAGAAGTAATGCAATTAGTCTAGCTAGCTACAAAGCAGGTCACTTTGTCCTGGACAATCCAAAACAATCCAACATATAAGAAATATATAATACTGAACACAAGATCACATAAAAGGAGAGAAATCCCAGCATGGCAAAGAGAGGGACCGAGAAAACCCCATCATAACACCACGAGGGAATATCCAAGAAGAAAACCTAAATCCTCACCGAGAGCAAGCAATGGATGAAACACCCAAAGAATCCCCATAAACTAGATGGACCAAGTCAGAGAGACATACATCCTCCCAAAATCAGGTCCAAAAATGTAAAATGCATGGCCAAAAGAAAGAGAGGGAACAAAACCCCGAACTCCAACACTAAAAAATTGAACACGACACCAAATCCTTAGGAACAAAGAGATGAGGTTCTGAGTATACATCAAACCCTGAATGAACCAACACCATTAAGAAGTAGAAGCATAGGAGGATCCAACTACTGCAGAGGAGAGATTCCGCCCCAAAGGGGAAGCCCCAACAACAAAAACAATGGGCCCAAACAACCAAAACTTACCATATCCACTAGGAGAAACCGAACAAAAAAAACAGACGAGACCAAGCCATATAATGAAGGAAAACAATGAGAGAGAATGGGAATTAGAAGGCGACAATTAGGGAAACCAACACCAGATCCCCACACCCACACTCATGTCCATATCAAACCATAGACACAGATCTGAACCGTTGCTCACAAGACGACCACCACAAAACAACTGACAGACCGTCAATCACCAACAAACTCACCATAAACGAAAAATCCCACAACATGCCTCGTCAATTTCTATCACAGACTGGTCTAGGGTAAACCCTAGCTGCAACCTGGGAACAACTTTTTATTATTGAGTAAATAATAATAAAGTATAATAAATACTAAAAAAATGAATAATCGGGGTAATGGTAAGAGGGAAAGTGTTAAGCGCTAAATATTGGCACATTACCCTTTAATTGGGGCATATTACATAAGTAATGTTATTTTATTTATGTTGGCTTGGGTCCATTAGTTGTAATTGTACCTCCTAGTCTCCTATATATACCAAGGAGACCTTTTCATTTGGAATCATCTTGTATTTGGAAATTTGTGTGGTGTATAAGGAGGTTTCCCCCTCGAAGAGGCTTATTATATGAAATTATCTCTTTTTCAAGGCATTGGGTACTTATTCTGAGGTTGTTTTATGCTATTTTGATATTTGGTTCCTAACATTTGGTATGAGAGCTCAAGGTCTTGGGGTTTCACTGCTACATCTGAGACAACTTGTAATTTTCACTATAAATTTTTTTATACGGTATTTTAGAGGGAACCCCTCGATGGATGTTTAGTAGACGGATCAAGGTACATGGGGTTCAAATTTCAGCTCCTAAGGCTTTATACTTTCAAAGTTATAGCCTATGTAAGATAATATTCTAGAATCATATTGAATTTAGTCATCTCAAAATTTTCTCTATAAAATTGTAATGTTTCAGACCCTTAAACATGGAAGATATTCATTGAAATTATCAAGGTAGATTTGATAAAATTTTTAGTGTCTGGGTCATCTTACTTTTGTATATACACCCTGTGCAAGATAGGGTATTTGACTAGTCATATTAACTAGTCTCAAACATGTCTTCCGGGTAAAACAATGATATCTTCTTCAATGCGTATGAAAATTAAGTGAGACTAGTTGCATTGGATATTGGACAGTCTATAGTATTTATGGTACAAGTTTTAGAATCAAATATTAGATATTGTGCTCTTGGCATGCTTTACAAGTACACTCTCCTGGAAGGGACACAAATAAGCAAGGTGTGGGGAAGTTACCATAAATTCCACTTGGCACATCCAATTTTGATCAGACCTATGACATTGCAGAGAAGACATATTAGAGAACTACAAAAATAAATTTTCATACCTAGAAGGGCCAAAAATTTGGAGATACAACAAAAGAAAGATCATCTAGCAGAACCACCTTGAAATCAAGGTTTAAAAATGATACTTGACCAACATTCCACCAAAAAATGGAACTTATACACCAAATAAGCCTCCAGACAGTCCTACTTGGACTCTTGATGAAGGTGAAGAAATGATCAGGGACATAAATGATTTACAAAAGAAGACAATAACAAAAGATGAACTATAAGGGATGTTGGATTCAACTAAAGCTAAGTTGGAGGCAATAATGGATACTAAGATGGATGGTTTAAAAAGGGAGATCATGGAAAGATTGAAAAATTTCCCAATAGGGAGGACACATGAAAGTGAAAATGTATCCCATGAAATTCATGATGAGGACACAAGGAATATGAATCAAGACTAGAGAGACTCCAACTTTTGGTTGAAGACCAACCACTTTCCTAAGATCGATATGAGGAAGTTTGATGACAAGGATCCAATCACATGGATACTTCAGATGGAACAATTCTTTGATCTACATTATGTGCTACTTACACAAAATGTACGATTTTCTTCTTTATATTTAGAACCTAATCAATTTGTGTGGTATCGATGGCTATGTTCTCGCAAATCACTCATCACTTGGACAATTTTCACGGAAGAAATGATAGCACACTATTAGGATACACGGAGCAATACCTTCTTTAGCCAATTGATAAATCTCAATAAAAAGGGTTCAGTTGCGGAGCACATTGAGAAATTATTGAAAATAAAGGTAATGAATATTCCAGATGAGCACCTGATTGATTTATTCATAGGAACTTTAAAGGATAACATTCAACATGAAGTTTGCCTTTGGGAACCTAAACCATTGGAGAATGCATTCAGAGTGGCAAGAAATGTTGAACGTAAAAATACAGATATGGCTACTAGAAGGACCACTCCTAACATCTATTGAGAGAATAATGTTCCTTCTTCTAAAACACCTCAACCTACAAGGTTGACACATAAAAAATTGGAGGAAATAAAAGAAAAAAAACGGTTTATGCTTTAATTGTGACAACAAGTAAAGTATGGGACATAAGTGTGGTGAGAAGCAATTATTCGACATAGATTGTGAAGCGGAAGAAGAACAAGAACAAAAACAAAAACCATATCAAGATGAAAACGTAGAAGAGATTTCTTCTGAAGAGTTGACTCCCACAATATCATGTAATGCATTTGCTGGAATCAACAATCCTAAAACCCTCAATATCGAAGGATATATCAAAAATAAAAAATGTAATAGTCCTAATTGATTCTGGTAGTAGTCATAATTTCATTCACTATAAATTAGCCAAATCTCTCAATTGGTTTATATATCTAGCACAAGAGTTTCAAGTAATGATTGCAGATGGAGGAACTATCAATTTCTCAGGAAAATGCAATAAGATCAATCTTAATATGGGGGAATATGCAATGAATATTCCAATGATTTCTATACCCATGGGTGATGCTGATGTCGCACTAGGAGTCCAATGGTTACAATCATTGGGAACAATGGCTTTTAATTTTCAAGAACTTTTCATGAAATTTTCATTGGAAGGAAAAGAAATTGAGTTAAGGGGTATCACAAGGAAACCCAGTAAGGTGATAATATCTAATGGCATGGCAAAATTATTGAAAAAGGGGAATCAGGGTGTAATTGTAAAACTATGCTCACTAGATGTTCAAACATCTAAGCCATATATTCCCCTAGATCTCCAAGGGATCATTGATAAGCATTCCAAAGTATTTGAAGATATTCCCAAAGGTCTTCCACCCACTCGAAATCATGATCATGCTATTCACCTAATTCCTGGGAGTGTTCCTCCTAACACCAGGCCTTACAAATACCCTTATGCCCATAAGAGTGAAATTGAGTGTATGGTTGAAGAAAAATTAGAGGTTGGCATTATTAGACCTAGCCAAAGTTCTTACTCTACATCGATGGTAATGGTACTCAAGAAAGAGGGCTCATGGTGTATGTGTCCATATTATAGAGAGCTCAACAAGGTCACTATTAAAGATAAGTTTCCCATTCCCGTCATTGATGAATTATTAGATGAAATACATGGATCAATCTATTTCACAAAGTTGGATCTCCATTCATGGTATCATCATATTAGAATGAAGGAAGCAAATATCCCAAAAACAACATTCCGAACTCATGAATGCCATTATGAATTTTTGGTCATTCCTTTTATCCTTACGAATGCACCTTCCACATTCCAAGGGTTGATGAATTCCATTTTCAATGCTTTCATTCGAAAATTTGTGTTAGTTTATTTTGATGATATAATAATCTATAGCAAGTCATGGGAGGATCATGTGCGACATGTTGACAAGTTGCTACAACTACTAAAGGAGAAACAACTATATTCCAAACCATCCAAATGTTTCTTTTGGGTGAAGGAGGTAGAGTATTTGGGTCATATTGTCTCATGAAGGTGTCAAGGTATACACTAACAAGATTAAGGCCATGATGGATTGGTCGATTCCCAAAACATTGAAGAATCTTAGAGGATTTTTGGGTTTGACAGGTTACTACTGCAAGTTTGTTTGGAACTATGGAAGAATAGAAACACCTTTAATGACATTAAATAAGAAGGATACATTTTCATGGACTCTAGAGGAAACTCAAGCTTTTGAAAAACTTAAAGAGGCGATGTGCAAAGCTCCTCTCTTGACCAAACCAGACTTCACAAAAACCTTTACTGTGGAATGCAATGCCTTGGGAAATGGAATTGGTGATGTTCTAATGCAAGAAGGAAGGCCCCTTGCTTTTGAAAGTCGACCACTCAAGGGAAAGGACTTACACAAACCCATTTATGAGAAGGAAATGATGGAAATACTATATGCATTGAAGAAATTGTGCCCATACCTAATAGGTAGGCACTTCAAGGTAAAACAAGATCATGATAGTCTTAAATACTTCTTGGAACAAAGATTATATTCAAAAGAACAAAAAAAATGGGTGACCAAGATGTTGGGTTATGATTTTGAAATCATCTATAAAAAAGGGAAGCAAAATGTTGTGGAAGATGTACTCTCAAGAAAGGATGAAGATGTTGAGGCCTTAATCTGTGCTATCTCGATCATCCAACCCTATAGGATAATAGAAGCGAGGAATGAATGGAAGAATGACAAAAACGTGTGGACTCTCATTCAAAGGTTGCAATAGGATTCTAGTGCATCAGATACATTTACATGGAAAAATGATTCACTATGTTACAAAGATCGCTTATATTTATATAAGAACTCCCAACTCAAACAAAAGGTACTATTGGAATTGCACACCTCTCCGGTAGGAGGGCACTCATGATTTTTGAAAACCTACCATAGGGTCAATAAGGAATTTTTTTGGGATGGCCTTAAAACTGATGTTCAAAGGTTTGTGGTAGAATGTTTGGTTTTCCAACAAAATATGGTGGAAACAATTAAGACCCCAGGTCTTTTACAACCATTAGCCATCCCAAGTCAGCGTTGGGAGGAGGTTTCCATGGATTTCATCACAGGGTTACTAAATTCTGAAGGAAAGAGTGTCATCATGGTGATTGTTTATAGACTGACCAAGTACACACACTTTTGTGCACTCTCTCATCCTTTCAAAGCCATTATAGTTTCCACCTCATTCATGGAGACAGTTCAAAAGCTACATGGAAGTCCAAAGATTATTGTAAGTGATAGAGATCCCATCTTCACTGGACATTTTTGGACATAATTATTTTCTTGTTTGGGTACTCAATTGGCTCATAACTCATCTTATCACCCTCAATCTGATGGAGAAACCGGGATAGTGAACAAATTTATGGAAGGATACATTCATTACTTTGTCTATGATAAACAAACACAATGGTTCAAATGGTCACCCTTGGAAGAATGGTGGTATAACAATTCCTTTCATACTGCAACAAAACTGACACCATTTATGACACTCTATGGATACCACCCACCTTCCATCACTTCTTCTTTAAAATAAAAAATTAAGGTTCAAGCAGTGGAAGATCACATCGAGTATCAACAACAAGTTCTCCAACTCTTAAAGGACAACCTGACTATGAAACAGAATCACATGAAACAAAAAGAAGATCAACATCGTAGTGAAAGAAGTTTTGAAGTTGGGGATTGAGTATTTTTAAGTCTACAACCATACAAACAAATTTCCCTCAAGCAAGCTAAGAAAGATAATAAATTATCACCAAAGTACTATGGTCCTTATAAGGTGTTGCAAAAGATTGGTACTGTGGCATACAAATTGGAGTTGCCTGCATCTTCGCGAGTACACCTAGTTTTCCATGTTTCATGATTAAATAAGGTTATAGGTGACAAGATACCAGTTGAAACTATATTGCCAGAACTTGACAAGGAAGGAAAAATCATATTGGAGCCTGAAGCTATCACCGACAAAAGAATTCACCAGTTGAGGAATAGATCCATTTTAGAGTATCTCATTAAGTGGAGGAAACTACCTACTGAATATTCCACTTGGGAAGATGAGTCTTTTATAAAAAAGCATCAATAATTACTCAAGCGTTGCGGAAAACACTTGTCTGAATGGGAGGGGCATGTTAATCCCTAAACAATTTCACATTACCCCTTAATTGTGGCATATTACATTAGTAATGTTATTTTATTTATGTCATATTGGGTCCATTAGTTGTAATTGTACCTTCTAGTTTCCTATATATACCAAGGAGACCTTTTCATTTGGAATCATCTTGTATTTGGAAATTTATGTGGTCTGTAAGGAGGTTTCCCCCTCGAAGAGTCTTATTATCTAAAATTCTCTCTTTTTCAAGGCCTTGAATACTTATTATAAGTTTTTTTATGCTATTTTGATATTTGGTTCGTAACAACAAGGATAAGGATTCACTGGCATGGTAGTAGATTGAGGGATCATGGGTGACCTGCTACTAAGGATTAAAGTAGCAAGGTCTATGGTTGGGTGGAGAGTCATCCCCCACCTTTTGTTGCAGTGGTCAGTTCAATGATCAAGGTACGATTATGTTCCTCAAGTCACCAGGTTACAGGTAAGATGGGTTCTTCACCACAGGTAAGTTCCTTACCTCTCACCTCTTATCTCAATCAGAATTTCAATGAATATTCAATGGTTATTTGGACTATGTTATGGTAATTTTGTATTTCGTTTAGTAGATCCTACTATTACATGGCTAAATTTCTGCTTGTATAATTCTTTAGTAAACTGGGTCATTACAAGAGGGGTGACATAGTATCATGCAAGCTATCAGGTTTTATACAAAATAATAATGAAATGACTCTAGAGACACTAATTTGAAAAATTAGAGAGGAACTAGGGTTGTCCCTTGCCTCACATGAAGGCAATCTCACTAGGTGGAGCCAAATGTTGTAGCACCATAATACACCTTGTTGGAAGATTGATTGTTGTCATTGATATCAACCCTAGTCATGGGTTTTGGACCGCAAGATTGATAAAGGTATTTGGACATGAAGGAAAATGCACATGCATATAAAACACCCATGAATTGATAGTATACATCATATTGTTTCCGGTGGTATGTGGCACGTCACATGGATCCTCATGGTTGAGGAGAAATGAATTTTTGAAGATGACAAAGTGAATTGAAAAAGGAAGTACATGTAGGCCCTGAAAATAATTAAAGAAAATAA
>ML779063.1:1357340-1371979 GCA_009831015.1 Picea engelmannii | reverse complement strand
TTACTTCCCTTGAACAAAAACTATTGATTATTTCTCATATATTGTGCATGGTGTATTGTGGTGTATTGGTGTAACTCTTATACTATTGTTCATTGCTCATTGGATATAATTGAATGGTTTAAGTATAAGTTGAAAAAGATTTTAAATTGTACTGGATACTGATTCACCCCCCTCTCAGTATCAACACACCTTCATTTTCTTGTTAATTTCAATGGGTCATGGATTAGACAATGAGGATGAGTGACTTGTTGAAGGAAACTCACATGAAGAATAGTTTGAAAATAAAAATTACAAACCTTGGAGGTAGACCAAACTAATTGGAACAATGATAAATATTTGACACATTTTTAATAGAAAAGTGACTCGATGGGATTTGACTGTGGCTACAATGGGCGATTCCTTGAGGTGAAGTTAGATGGGTCTTATCTAACATTGAAGATATATTTCCTACTCATGGGATACATCAAGCCTATATGCCACTTGTAATACCCCAAGGACGTGCCCCAATTACATTATGAATTGTAATTATGTTTTATAGGCTGGTGAGCCAAGTTTATATAAGCTGGTGGGCTTATGTGTTTATTAGGATAGAGAGCCTAAGTGTTGAAGGCCAAGAGCCTGATTTTTGTACATGTAATGATGCACATTATTAATATAAAAACATCTCTGCGTGTGCACTGACCACGATGAATGAGTGATGGGGGAATAATCTTCCACAAAGTATGGGTAAGGGAGAGGGGGTTGAAAGGTTGGGAGAAGGGATAAGCTTAAGAGCTTAAGACCTTGGGGATAATAATTAAATATTATGCCAAAGATGTGTAAATGTTTATGTTTTATCCCAAGTTCCTAGAAGGGGGAACGTGTGCAAAATGGGGAGCATGCAGCCCTAGGGAGACAGGTGTCGACCTGGGCACATGCAGTTAAAACCAGAGAAGGGATCCGTGTTGGGGTTTCGACCTCCCATTTTCCATCCTTGACCTATGTTTCGGTGTTTGTTCTGGGGAATTCTTATCTAAACCGTCAAGTCTTTGCGTGGGATCTCTGTACACCCTCACACATCTCTGAAACCAGAACCATGAACCCGTCATGTGTTGCATGGTTGAGAAACCAAAAATTGCCTGAGTCGTGTTGTGCTATCCCAGTGGGATTTTGTGGCCGCGTAGTTCCTGACCGTGTGAGGTTGCTGCCATTGATTGAGCGTTGCTAAGACTTGTCGTTGTGTCCTCACTGTGCTGGAGTTAGTCAAGAGAAAAAGTTGCCAAGCCTGTGAGAGACTCTCTCCAGGTGAGAGAGTGCGCCGAGGAAGTGAGAACTCCTGGAAGGGGTCCTGTAGCTGCCACAGAGCTCGGAGACTTTCGGTCTAGTCTATTGTTGAAGCCCAAGGCAAGGGAGGTATAACAGGCGAAGGACTGTCCGGGTGAAAGTGAAGGTGTATACTCCTGGGGTGGGATAGACATGTGGGGAATGAGGGTCTGTGAGCAGTGGGCGTAAGTGACTCATGGGAGAGAATCCTTCCTCTGTAACTATGTTTCTTTCGTTGACCTTGCCTAGCCTAGGATTCCATGCCCGATGGAGCTTAGCCCCAGCTCGAGGGTGACCTACTGCTGAGAGTGATGAGCAACGCGGTCTAAGGCTGGGAGGTTCGTGGAAGGTCTGCACACAATTGGTGGAATTACTACTGTTTCAAAGATAAGTATCAGTTTGTGATTAATATTATGTTTTGCATGCCTATGATGCTTATATGTTATAATGTATTCTGTTGCGCATATGAATTATTGTTAATGTCCTTGATGATGTATATTAGCAAAAATCTTGTGCTTACTCTGTATCATTTAGAACAATCTGTTAATTAGATTTAATATGCATGCTATATATATAAGTATGAGAATGTTCCGCGTAGTAGCGTTGCTCGACAAGTGGGTTGATGGCCAAGGAATGATACATTTCGGTATCAGAGCTCAAAAGGCTAAGTTAAGGTTGTGTTTGGTAGCATTGCCCGACCTGTTGGTGGCCGGGGATGTGACAATATGGTATCAGAGCCATGGTTACAACACTGAGCCTGGATGGGCCATGTTAGTGGAAGTTGAAGCAAGAGTTTAGGAAATAATTGTTGTCGAAGTAGACAAAATTCGAGTTCTGACCCAAGGTTTCAACGCTGAGCCTAGATGGGCCGGATAAGTGGTCATTAGACCTAAGGTTTCAGGTGGAAGCTGTGTGAGGAAGAACCAATTTTTGGACCCTAGAATGTTCCTGAGTGGCAAGAGGTTGCTTGGCCATGTTACAAATATCAAGAGGTGTAGCGATATAGTAAAACCACAACCAGTGTGGTATATGGCCACAGGGAGAAAGAGAGCTCAACACCAGAAGTGTTAGAGCCATATGATTTGTTCGGAAGGAAAGGAGATCCCTCACGACCGTCAGATCTGGAGAAGGTGCAGGAGAGTTATCCTGGAAACCTTTCAGGGATTCGACTATCGGAAAAAGTGATATGTGCAGATGCACGAACTTTCGATGCCCGAATCTTCGAAATGAAAAGCGAGTAGGGTGGGACCCAATGATGTCGCCGAAGGTGACGTGGACCTTCCTAGATCTGCCACGTTCCACCGCCTTAGTTGGTGAAATCTGTAATACGTGGGCCCGAAGGGAAAAGTAGATTGAAATTTCGGATGTCGGAAGATTGGGAAGAAACAAGTGTGGGAACTCCCGAGGTCCGAAGTCCCGAAGTCCCAAAGTCTTGAAAACTTCGAAGACAGAAAGACCACAGTGGATTTCAGCCATTGGATGATGGGTAAACGTGGACCGTTGATCCACTCAACTTCGCGAGTTCGGTAATTGGAACTTCGAGAGATAGTTGTGTGTGCTTTGAAATCTCCGAAGATGAAAAGCTCGAGTAGCACCTAATAGTTTAGCGTTTGGTCACAGCCCATGATCGCATGGGTTGGGGACTAAGAAAGAGAGGGCTATCACCCGAAAGTTACAGAGCCGAGTAGAGCTTGGAAGATTCGTGAAATCAAAACGTTTTCTTAAATCAGATTGGTTTTGAATGTGTGGATATTTTTAAGGAGAGATGGCCTGACAAATTCTGGTTGTCTGCACGTTGTGATTGCAGAAGTTTGACGAGTTCCAGAACCGATTAGAATTGCCACGGAGTGCAAAGAAATGGAAGAGACACATAATGATTCCAGTTCATAAAATGAAAGAGAAGGAATGTGTTATCACCCTGTAATTTCCTAGGCTGAGGAGGAAATCGACAGGGGTAACCACAAAACCTCTTTGAGTCAGAGATATAGCTTTCCAAGACTCAGAGAGGGATCTCTCTCTCAAATCTAGATTTGTTTGGAATATGATATTAGGCTAGTTATGTAGAACATGGGTTTGTTTATGGATTTGGTATGTTTGGGACATTGAAAACTTGAATTTTCATTGGGCCATGGGGTCTACCTTTTCCGGAAATGGATCTATCTCAGACATATTAGATTGTCTCCACAGGGCAGGATAGAAAGACTGCTGGATCAAATTGAATCAAATGAAACTGAAGGAGAGGAATAGATGGGAAATTCCATCAAGCAGAGGAACAACTAAGAATTCTTATGCTCAACTTCAGATGAAAACATGCAAATCATTAAAAGACCAGAAACAGAGTGCAAAAACAAATTTTGTTCTTAATATTTCTTTTAATGATTAGATCAGGGAAAAAAATGATTGAATATATAGAGTAAGAAAAAGTTAACCTAGAGAGGAAAACATCACTAGGGAGTCTAACACAAGAATCCTGCAGATACAATTTTTATTTCTGGGAAGCCATTTGGAAAATTACAAATTATCCCCTGTGGGGAATGAATCAAGAGATCTACAATCAAACCTTGCACATTTTACTTATTAAAATATATAAAATGTACTCTCCCCAGGATCAAGAGGTCGAATTCAACCACCTCGGCCAAAAATAGAAATAAAATCGCTAAAAATCCTGAACTGTCCTCCATGAAAAACGGGCCGAACTGCTGCAAAAAAGGGGTCAACTCAGACATATGTTTCTCCTCAATGGTGACACCTGTATAAAAACTGAAGGATTTTATTGTAGATGATTTTTTTTGGAACAAAAAACTCCTTCGGTTTCTCCAATTTTGTCTCCAGCTCGCCGAAACAGCTCCCGCAAAATCAGGACTGAAACAAAAAAAAATGAAAATCTGAAAAATGAGTCTGAAAGATGGCTTGGATTCTCACAACCGGTGGGACATGTGGAAAACCTGGAAGAGGTTTTTCTTCTTCATCCAGTTTTGAACAAAAACCTCTCTCGGTTTTTGAAAATCCGTCTCCGTTTTCCCGGACTCCGCTTCGAAAGACGACTGGTCAAACTGGCAAAAATGTCAGTTTTGTGAATTTGGGGGAGGGAGGTTTTGTAGGGGAAAGCAGTTTACTTGGACCCCCCTGAGGTGGTAAGTGGTATTGTGAGGGGGGGTTCGATTTCACCATGAGATGACAAGTGTCCCTCCCAAAAACACTTACTCAGACCCCCTTGTTAAGGTTAGGATGGTCGNGGGGGGGGGGGGGGCGTCCGAGTAAATTACAAATGTAGATTTATTTCTTGGGATGTGTGAAGTACGAGAGTGGGAAAAGATTTGATTTTTACTTTATTGATTTTTGTTTTTATTTGTTTTTTATTATTTTCTTTTTGTTTCTTTTTACGTGTTTTCATTTTGTTTTATTTTTAATTTTTAATTTATTTTATTGATGTTTTAAACTTTTGTTTTATGTATTTTATATTGTTTTTTAATATTTCAATTATATAGTTTATTTGTATTTTATTTTTGTTTTGTTTTATGTATTAGGTTTTTTTGTTTTAAGTGTTTTGTTTTTATTTGTATTATTTGTATTTATTATATGTTTTCGTTTATTTTGATATTTGTGTTTTATATTGTTTTCTTTATATATTTTTATTGTTTTGTAATATTTTAATTAATTTAAATTTCAAATTGTTTTATATGTATCATTTGGTTTTTATTTTATAATTAACATTTAATTTTAATAAATTAACTTAACTACTAATTATACTAAATTTTATTACTAACATTATTAATTTATTGTTTCATTTTTCCTAAGCTTGTTTATTCATGCAGTGATAAAATTGGCGAAAGGGTGAAGAAATGAAGGGTGAGGGACTAAAGGGCACATCGGTGGATGAAGGATGCAGCAGGGTGATGAAGGATTAGGAAAAATGGATGGAGGGGGAAATGGAATGAACCGAGCCCAGTAAGCCAGATGTCTTCATTGCGGGAGCAACACCAAATAAACAACCAAAAAATTTAGTTGCCTATGATTATAGGACCCCAACAGAATGGATGTCCACTTGGGAGTTGAATGATCAAACTCCAATGGGCACGAAAAATAGATAGATAAGGAAGGAAATATGAGGAAGATCATTGAAAAATTGCAGAAAGATGCCCAAACTCGCCGAGCAAATAGCAAAAATCTCAGGAAAACTCAGGATAAGCAAGGTGAATTCATCGTAAAGTTGTTAAAGAGTTTGGAGAGAATAGAAAAGAAGTTGGATAAGGAGAGTGACTTGATAAAAACAAGAAGTCACCAAAATTTTGAGGGGAGAAGATCAAGGAGTGCTGGTAGATACCATCATCACTCCCAAAGTGGCTCCAAGAGAAGGGAACACAGTAGTTCAAGCCCATCTCCTACCAAAAAGAACAGGAGATCTAGAGTGGATGAACTGAAGGGAAAAATGAATAAGATTAAGCCTCCTACATTTGATGGAGAACATAAGAAGGAGGAAGATGCCAAAACATGGTGGCTTGGAATGAGGAAATATTTCCAACTGCAAAATTATTCCTCTCATGCATAAGGAAGAATTGCAATGTATCAATTGAAGGGAAAGACATCCATGTTGTGGGATCAACTTGTGCAGGTGCAACCCATTAGAGAGAAAGATATCACTTGGAAAGAATTCAAGAGGTATTCCGAGAAGAAGTATTTGACTAAGAGATATTATGACAGAAAGATGAAAAAGTTCTTTGAACTCAAGCTAGGAAGCATGACCATTGATGAGTATGAACGAAGGTTTCCAGAATTGCTGAAGTATGTTCCGTTCATCAAGGATGAGACTGTGAAGATTCAGAGATATCTAAGTGTATTTCCACCTTCCATTGGTGACAAGATTCGGTATGATGACCCAAAAACCATGGAAGAAATGATAAGGAGGGAAAAATGTTTATATCAATAACAAAAAGAAAAGCCTACCTTCCAAAAGGCTTGGGAAGACAAGACGAAATTCAAGATGGATCAGAGGAAGAAGGGAACTAAGACCCCCTTTTTCAGAAACAGTCCTCAGGGATAGCCATCTTTTAGAGAACCTAGAAAGGTTGAAATGGGTGGACAAATGCGAAGACAAACACCTATGGAGTGTTGGGGTTGTAAAGAAAACCATAGGTACAGAGATTCCCCCCACATAAATGATAAAGTGAGAACTGTCCACAATGTTTAGCAAGATGAAACAATGGAGGACATGGGCAGTAGAATGCCAAGGATTTACACAGCCCTGGACAATAAGCAAGTTGAATTCAGTCGCACATGATTGAAGTGGAAGGTATGATTAACAACCATGCCTTTACTATTTTAATAGATTCAGGGGCTAGCCATAGTTATAGAGATCCTAGAGTGGTGGAAAGTTTTCATTTATCAAGAAACAAACATGAAAAATCTTGGTTAGTGCAGCTGGCTACAGGAACCAAGAGGAAAGTCACTGAGTTGGTTAAGTCCTATCCTGTGGACATGAATGTACTGAGCACGAAGGTTGAATTGAACATTCTGCCTTTAGGCTCTTATGATTGTTTAATTGGGATGGACTGGTTGGACCAACACCATGCCATCTTGGATTGTCGTAACAAGGCATTCACTTGCCTGGATGAGGAAGGGAATCAGAAAACAGTCCAAGGAATTCCCAGAGATGTTGCTATCAGAGAAATCTCAACAATGTAGCTAAAGAAGTGCTACAGAAAAGGCTATTAATTATTTGCAGCCCATGTGGAGGAAATACCCAAGGATAAGGTGTCAGGTATTGGAGATCATGCGGTACTAAAGGAGTTTGAAGATTTATTTCAAGAGGTACCAGGATTACCTCCGAAAAGAGATATTGACTTCTCTGTAAACTTGATGCCTGGAGAAGCTCCAGTATCGAAATCTCCTTATAGAATGAGTACGCCAGAGCTGAAAGAACTGCAATTGTAGCTTGAGGAGCTTCTGAAGAAGGGGTACATACACCCAAGCATGTCACCTTGGGGTGCCCCAGTTCTGTTCGTGAAGAAGAAGGATGGAACGCTGAGATTGTGTATTGATTTCAGACAATTGAACAAGGTAACTGTAAAGAACAAGTATCCTCTGCCGAGGATTGATGAACTCTTTGATCAATTGAAGGATGCGAATATATTTTCAAAGATAGACCTCAGGTCGAGATATCACCAAGTAAGGATAAAGGATGAAGACATCAGAAAGATCACCTTTAGAGCAAGGTATGGTCATTACAAGTTCACAGTGGTGCTGTTTGGGCTGTCAAACACACCTGCTGTTTTTATGTGCTTGATGAATGGTGTGTTCAGGGAATATCTAGACAAGTTCATCATAGTCTTCCTTGATGACAATCTGGTGTATTCCAAGTCGGAGGAAAAGCATGAACAACATCTTAGGATGGTGTTGCAGGTGCTAAGAGAGCACCAACTATATGCCAAGTTGAGCAAGTGCTCGTTTTATCAGGAGCAAATCCATTACTTGGGGCATATTATTTCAAAAGATGGAATATCGGTAGATCCTGAAAATATTGAGGCCATTAGAGAATGGTCAACGCCAAATAATGTGACGGAAGTCAGATCCTTTATGGATCTAGGTGGTTGTTACAAAAGGTTTATCGCGGGGTTCTCAAGGATAGCTCACCTTATCACTTCCTTGCAAAGGAAGGAGAAAACATTTTAGTGGACAAATGATTGGGAGATAAGCTTCCAACAATTGAAGCAATTGTTAACCAGTGCTCCAATCCTGAGGATTTCATATCCAAATGAATATTTCATGGTGTGCACAAATGCATGCAAAGAAGGATTGGGAGGAGTCCTCAGTCAGAATGGATTCATAATTTGTTATGAATCTAGAAAGTTGAAAGAGCACGAAAGGAACTATGCAACTCATGATTTGGAGTTGGCAACCATAGTACATGCTCTAAAGAAATGGAGGCATTACCTCATGGGAAGGAGGTTCAAACTGAGGATAGACCATAATGGTTTGAAGTATATGTTTAATCAACCAACCTTGAATTCTAGGCAAAGTAGGTGGTTGGAGTTTCTTTGTGAGTATTATTTTGATATCAAGCATATCAAAGGGAAGGAGAACAAAATGGCTGATGCACTCAACAAGAGAGTGCATGAATTACATGCTACAACCATTATCATGTACCAAACTAATATTAAAATAAAAATTCCATAGGCTGCAAATACATATTTGCAGTACAAGGATTTGGTAGCAAAGATACAACAAGGTAAGATGCCACAGAAAGTGGAGAATTATAAATTAGAGGCTGATGGAATACTTCTGTACAAGAACAAAATTTATGTACCTAATGTCCATGACTTGAAACTTATGATTTTCCATGAAATTCATAATGTGCCTTATGCAGGGCACCCTGGATATCAGAATATTGTGGTAGCAGTTAAGAGCCATTACTTTTGGCCAGGTATGAAGAAAGAGATTGCATAATACATCGCTAGATGTATGGAATGCCAAAAGGTTAAAGCTGAGCATAGGCACCCAACTAGATTGCTGCAACCTTTACCCATTCCTGAGTGGAAGTGGGAAGTGGTGACAATGGATTTCATGACAGGATTGCCCAGAACAAGAAAGAAACATGATTCAATTATGGTGGTGGTAGACATGCTTACGAAAGCTGCCCATTTCATTCCATTAAAGGATAATCAAAAGGTAACGGAGGTTGCTGATATTTTTATGAAGGAAGTGGCACAATTGCACAGAATTCCCAAGACAATTGTGTCTCACAGAGACCTGAAATTTCAGTACAACCTATCATCCCGAGTCGGATGGGTAGATAGAGCGGGTGAATCGAGTGATAGAATAAATACATAGGATGTATGTGATGGACAAACCATCGAAATGGGAAAACTACCTACACTTGGTAGAATTCACCTACAAAAATGGGTATCAAGCATCATTGAAGATGAGCCCATTTGAATCACTTTATGGCAGAAAGTGCAATACTCCAATAAGCTGGGATAACCCAGCTGATAGAGCGGTAGTTGGGCTAGAGTTTCTCCAGGAAATGGAAGAGAAAATGATGAAAATTAAGCGGAATTTGAAAGCTGCCCAAGACATGCATAAAAGTTATGCTGATAAAAATAGAACCCACAGAGAGTTTAAAGTGGGAGATCATGTTTTTCTGAAAGTAAAAGCCAATAAAAGTTCCATAAAGCTGGGAAATTGTTCCAAGTTGGTAGCTAGATTTTGTGGGCCATCTGAAATCCTAGAAAGGATTGGGCCAGTTTCATATATGCTTGCATTACCTGCATCCATGACTGTACATAATGTGTTTCATGTTTCATTACTTAAGGAATATATACCTGATCTTAATCATGTGATTGACTAGAATGTGATCCAGGTGGAACAAGAAAGTGTCTTGCAAGTGCATTCTGTGCGCATATTGGACCGGAAAAGAAAACAGCTCTAGAATCGTGCCATAGGACTTGTAAAGGTCCAGTGGACCTGGTACAGTCCTGAGGATGCGACATGGGAGCATGAAGATGCTATGCAGGCAGAATACTCGCATATTTTTGAAGATTTTGGAAATCTTGTTGATGCTGTGTGAAAGTTACACCGAGGACAGTGCAAAAATAAGTGGAGGGGATTGTAATACCCCAAGGACGTGCAACAATTGAATTACGAATTGTAATTATGTTTTATAGGCTGGTGAGCCAAGTTTATATAAGCTAGTTGGCTTATGTGTTTATTAGGCCAAAGATCCTAGGTGTTGAAGGCCAAGAGCTTGATTTTTGTACATGAAATGATGCACATTATTAATATAAAAACATCTCTGCGTGTGGACCGACCATGATGAATGAGTGATGGGGGACTAAGCTTCCACAAAGTCTGGGTAAGGGAGAGGGGGATGAAAGGTTGGGAGAAGGGCTAAGATTAAGAGCTTAAGAGCTTAAGACCTTGGGGATAATAATTAAATATTATTCCAAAGCTGTGTAAATGTTTATGTTTTATCCTAAGTTCTTGGAAGGGGGAAAGTGTGAAAAATGGGGAGCATGCAACCCCAGGGAGACATGTGTCAACCTGGGCACATGCAGTTAAAACCAGAGAAGGGAGCTGTGTTGGGGGTTCGACCTCCCATTTTCCATCCTCCATCTGAACTCGTGAGTGTCCATGATCGACCTCTGTTTCAGTGTTTGTTCTGAGGAATTCTTATCTGAACCGTTAACTCTCTACGTGGGATCTCTATACACCCTCATGCATCTCCGAAACTAGAACCGTGAACCTGTCCTGTGTTGCATGGTTGAGAAATCCGAAATTGCCTGAGTCGTGTTGTGCTATCCAAGTGAGATGTTGTGTCTGCGCACTTCTTGACCGTGTGAGGTTGCTACCATTGAATGAGTGTTGCTGAGCCTTGTTGTTGTGTCCTCGCTATGTTGGAATTGGTCAAGATAACAGGTTGCCAAGCCTGTGAGCGAATCTCTCCAGGTGAGAGAGTGCGCGAAGGAAGTGAGAACTCCTAGAAGGGGTCCTGTAGTTTTCACATAGCTTGGAGACTTCCGGTCTGGTCTGTTGCTGAAGCCCAAGGCAAGGGAGGTTTAGCAGCCGAAGGAATGTTCGTGTAACAGTGAAGGTGTATACTCCTGGGGTGGGACAAGCATGTGGGGAATGAGGGTCTGTGAGCAGTGGGCGTAAGTGACTCCTGGGAGAGAATCCTTCCTCTGTAATTGTGTGTCTTCCGTTGACCTTGCCTAGCCTAGGATTCCCTGCCCGATGGAGCTTAGTCCCAGCTCAGGGGTGAACCACTGCTGAGGGTGATGAGAAACGCAGTCTAAGGCTGGGAGGTTCGTGGAAGGTCTACACGCAGTTGGTGGAATTACTATAGTTTCAAAGTTAATTATCAGTTTGTGCTTAATATTATGTTTTGCATGCCTTTGATGCTTATATGTTATCATGTATTCTATTGCGCATATGAATTATTGTTAATGTCCTTGATGATGTATATTAGCAATAATCCTCTGCTTATTCTGTATTGTTTAGAACAATATGTTAATTAGATTTAATATGCATGTTATATATATAAGTATGAGAATGTTCTGTGTAGTAGCGTTGCCCGACAAGTGGGTTGATGGTCGGGGATGTTACATTTTGGTATTAGAGCTCAAAAGGCTAAGTTAAGGTTGTGTTTGGTAGCATTGCCCGACCTGTTGGTGGCCGGGGATGTTACACCACTAATCGATCATAGATTAAGAACATATGGTGATGACATTCTAACAAGGGATGATAACCATGATGATACATGGTGTTCCAATATTGGATACATATTGGGGCTTGGAATAGATGAAGCAAGTGGAAATCCCATAGACTAGGAAATACCGGATGGGTAGGATCAAAATAGAGCCCATGAGTAGTATTATTTACCTTAGATCAATATCTTATGAATGAGCCCCCTCTCCAAAAACATTAACAACCAAGATCCTCATCAAACTTACATATGGATTACTTAGGTTCCATCAATTCCAAAGAGTAAAAGGACCTAGTATCTGATGTAGGCCACCTCTCATACCCACAAGCGTAACCCACATGGTGGTTGTAAACTATTAATTAGTATGTGGGAGTCTCCATAATGATATGGTCACCTCCATGGTACAATGTGATTGGAGACACATTGGAGGTTCATTATAGGCAATGCCTTTTCATTGGATAAGAGGAGGATGTAGGCAAAAACTTGAGAATGATGAAAGAGGATAAAGAGTATATGAAGGATGACTAAAACCAAAATGAGGGATTAGAGGAGAAGGGGATTTAGGTATTTAGATCATGAGGAGTAGAATTTTGACCCTAAAAGGAGAACCCATTCATTGTTGTAACCTAGGATTCACCAATCTAGTTATGAGTTTGTTCTTATAAATTTTTGTTTAAACCCTATTTTATTCCCATCATCTACTTCTTCTAGGCATCTATGCTTTGTAACTATGTATTTTGAGTTGATATATGATATGTAAGGAAAGTCTGGTATAACACTACAACTTTTTTATTTTATACTTGAGATATTTTAATACAAATGTTTCTAAAACATTCTACAACTATGCCCCTTTTTGGATTTAAATTTATGTTTGTGACATGTAATGTATTCCATTAGTCTTTATTTACTATTGTGAATAATATCTATTGAAATGACAGTTGATATTAATTGAATGTTGATAAGGTGATGATGTTTTTGCACATTGTGTCTCGTGCATGGTAAACACTACCATTTTTTTCCTTTTAAGCTATTGGACCATCCTCTCATAGGCCCCAATATGCTTTTACTTCTTAAACCCAAGATTATATAATAATGACACCCTCACATATAATCATAGATCACTATTTTCTTAGACATCTTTTGTACCTCCCATTCTTGATCATGTATGTCTTAGGTCTGTGGATAAAGACACCCAAAGGATACAGGTTCAATGTGGGATTAATCATTATTAGTTTTACTTATCTTACTTTCTCCCACTTTTATATGTCAATATGCTTGGTGATAGTGTGACTCCATAACCCAATGGTTTTACACTAATCCAAATTTGGTATCAAATCTTTTCTTTTTTAAGTTCCATGATTACATCTAGAGTATGAGAACTTTAGGAACATATGGCCTACAAATATGTAAAATGAGGGAATTATTGAATGATAGTGGATAGTGCCTTTTATTCTTGGATAAGGGTTGACCCATTTGGTCCCAAAGACAACTTTCTCCTTTTGAATTATCTTCATGGTCCTTATCACAATCTACATGATGGATTCTTTCATGATTTCCATCTTGACCTATTTCTTTATAATTTTGTTGGCCTTTACCCTTAATGAAATGAGCCCGTTTCTTATTGATAAGATTTCCTTAGTCAAATAATTTTTCTTATTCCCTAATAAACAAAGAGAAATTGAATCAAGGTGTAATCCTAACTATGTTTTCATGAAACCCAATTAGTATGAAATGTGGAACATAAAAAATTATATGGTGTTTTCATATTCATCAAAATTAATTCGACCAATCTCCCTTCCTTCTGTGGGGTGTCTCTTCCACATTCTCCTAGCTTCATTTATATCTCATTCACATGAGATATATAGTCCTCAATCCTATTGAAAATGAGATAATCCAAAGGGATCAACTCTTTCTCTAGTTGCATAACTTGACTTTCATCAACCTTGTCGAACAACTTCGTCATCTTTTTCCACTATTTGTTTTAGTAGTCAATCCCATTCGTATGGAACCAAATATCTCCTAAGATGCAGGTCACCATAACACTCACAATTTCATCCTTCTTCTCATTGACCATGAAATTATTATGTTCAACTTTAGGATTAGGAATAATAGTCTTTGTGAATTGCCATAATATTTTGAAATTCAAGAAAGCCTCCATGTCTTGTGATCAAATGCCATAATTATTCCTATTGAGCACTGCATGATCCTTCTTTGAATGTATATCACTTTTGTTTATGGATAAATTCGTGAGTGCGGACACAGACCAATCTCCCCAGATCCACCTGGATCTGGAACAAAACGTGACAGAATACTACTCTTTCCCTAAATCTAACTATTGAATGGAACTAAGAGAAATGGATGGTGTACATACCTTATGAACGCTCTCCTTTAATCTCTGTTGTTCCTTGTTCTGGTCTGATGCTCTTGCGTTGTTCCAATCACAACAACACAAACCAATCACAACAAAAGCATTAATCTATTCAATATTTAGTCTATACATGTGATCAAGGAATCATGTAATAAGATGACATCATCATTATGGGAAAGGGACATATTCATGTATTGCATTAACTGAAAGAGAAATATACAACCTAAGCCTTGATGTCATAGATCTCCTTTCGATGGATCCTAGCTTTGACACACACACTTGCTCAAGCTTGAAGAAGTTGAAACACATATGATGAACTTGCTGTTGTTTTTGCTGCTGTAGCTTCAATCCTTCACACAGTCTTGCACAAGTTCTCCAATCAATCTCTTGCTTCTTCTTCTAACTTCTCACTTCTCACCATTTCCATGAGCAATCTCCTCAATATATAGGAGAAGATTGTTTAGTTACTTGGATAGGGAATAATCCCAAGATATCTGGAAAGCCAATATTTTGCCAACCATTCGAACTCCAACTCACCCTTCTAGAAGATTCCTTCTAGAAGGATCGATAACTTATTCATTTTCCTTCTTTATAAACAAGTTCACACCCTGGCCTTGAACACAGTGCAAGAAGTTCGCAGTCCAGATGAAAGCAGCCTGCGGGAATGAAGATTCTCGCAGGAGAGTATATATGCAGCCTGCGAACTTTTCCCAAAATATGATTTTGAGAAAATGACAAGTGTAACCTTCTTTTGGAAATTGTTCTTAATGA
>ML779063.1:1302151-1336114 GCA_009831015.1 Picea engelmannii | reverse complement strand
CTCCAGAGTGACTTTAATTTTATTAATATTTAATTAATTAATTAAATCACTTTAATTAATTAATTAACCTTTTTACCTTTGAAAAACTCTTTATCTCTCCTTGTGGCTTCCCTGGCCACTGAAATCCACTTCTAGCCATCCCATCCTGTAGTGTTGCTCCTCCCGATTCCAATGAGCTATTACACTGAGAGGTTCCTCCAAGTAATGTGCCCAAAATTACCTCTTCAGTGAATTCCATTGACTTATAGCTCAAAATAGTCAAAAACATGGAAATCGTCGGAATGCAACGAAACCAAAGCCAACCTGTGCGGAATGGATCATAATGATGGAATATGATGATCAATGCAAGTTGGACCCCACAATGCCTCTCAAATACCCATGTACTCGCTATAACATCCATTTGGCCATTTTGGTCATCATAAATCCTTACACTGGGATAATGTCCCAACGTGGGGACATTACAGGGGTGGTGGTGTTTCCCCCTTATGTGCACCTCAAATGTTTTCTTGGATAGGCTTAAATCCCCCTCCAACTCCACTTTATCCTTGTAACAAATCTCAGTGAGATTTGATCTTTGGCCGAACAAGGAAAAAATCCTCTTTCTTTCCCATTGCAATGCATACTCATGTGCAATAAAATTATGATGATGATTATTATTATCCACTTAGACCAACTTCGGTATATCATACCTTAATAAAAATGGTATGAAATCAATTGGTTTGCTTTAGAATTTTATTTCTATGCTAAAAAAGATTGGTTAGAAGGTTTCCTAAATCTCCATAGTTTTGATGAGTTAATGAGTTAGCAAGGTTGGTATTGTTACAAATATTTTGAAATTGAGATCTAATGTACGTACACATAGGAAATTTACATTTTATATATTATTATATACATAATAATAAAATAATAATTAAAAATATGTAAAATAATTAATATATATATCAGAAAGTTAAATTTATATATATAATAGGAAACACTTAAGAACTTGCAATTTCCAAGCTAAATGATCTTATATCCAAAATAAAACAGTATAAGACTTATATAACAAAATTCTATGGTTAGGAAGAACAAAATATTTAGAACCCTTGTGGGTTTGTCTTTGGATGTGACTCTCGACCCTTGCTAAGTCATAGGTTATTGGTATATTTGGCTTGAGGGTTGTTGGATATACTCTTGGGTTATAGTGATAACAAATTGATTTGATCCAGATCTTAGCCCATATCACTCCATTGAATTACCAATTTCCCATGATTAAAAAAATATATATATTTAGAAGATCTAACACTAACATAACTTGTTAAAGAAAGAATTATATTTATCAAAATTGTGAAAAGTCCAAATTTCAAAGTAAAATTGAGAAAATAATAAATTAAATTAATATTTAAATATATTTTTTTTTGTCGTTAAATCAATCATTATCAAATATATTAAAAAAAATTAACAATTCAATTAGGATAGATTTGAATATTTTTCAAAAACTATTAAAATGAATATATCATACACATTTATAAAAATTTTTATAATTATGCCAAAGCGTATAAGGATAGCAATACGCGTCAATCAAGGCACACCGAGAGAATTGCGGATCTTCCTTCAATTATTGTTATTTTCATGTCCTGTTGTTTCATACGTGTGTTAGCTTTAATCAATATCAATAAAATGTGTACATTTATTCATTTAGCTGAATGTATACCATAACGCAATTTCAGTGCCCCACCACCTTCTTTGAGTGTATTCCATAAAGCAAGTAAAGTATCTTCGCTTGCCCGTTGGTCCACAGTAGTAACAACTCAAATTTTAAACAACAATATGGTAACAAGAAAATCATTTTATGAGTCCATAAAAACACCAAACACCAGTGGGACAAAGAGATTATAATACCGGAAGATGGATGATTCCACAATGGAATAACATGAGTGAATGAAAATGTGGGAGAATTCCAATTGGTGCAGAAGAAAGTTCTAGAAAATTCAATGGGATGAGATTTCAGAAAACAGGCCAATAATATGTATATTCATGGATACATTTGCATCACTTAATATGTCAATGATACTACTTTTCTTCCAATCTCCAAATACACTTAATCTTTCAAACCAGAAGAGACAAAGCATACATGACTTTCTTAGTGTAAAGATAATTCACTCACAATTATTTAGAATGATTTTAATTTAACAATAAACATACATATAAGTAAAAGTCTAAACATACATATAAGTAAAAGTCTAAAGATAAGGAACGGGGAATTCTTTATTGTTTTAAATATTAGTATATAAAATCAAAATACTTAAATAAAATAAGAGCATCTGAAAAAGTCTTTACCATCTTGAGGTTGACTTTTGTAGAATGATTTTTATTTAACAATAAATATGCATATAAGTAAAAGATAAGAACTCGGAATTCTTTATTGTTTTAAATATTAATATATAAGATCAAAATACTTAAATAAATTAAGAGCACGTGAAAAAGTCTTTACGATCGTCTGGTTGAATTGCTAGATGATTTAGATTAAGGCTAAAATATATTTTAAAAGAGATTTGAATTTTTGGTAGAAGAGTATCACTATTTTAATATTTGATTTGGATTAAAAATAAAATATATTTTAAAATATTTGAATTTTGATAGGAAAATATTACTATAACATAGTATTTTAATAAAATTGTTTAAAAAATTACTTAAAAATTAATTAGTAAAATATTTATAAATTTTGGTATTAAAATATTATTTATTTAAATATTATCTAAAAATTAATTAGTAAATTATTTATAAAAAATATAAAGTTTAAATTTTTATCTTTACATATTAAAATTGATATTGATATAATATAATATAATATTCACACATATAAAATTAAATAAAAATAAATAAAAAGTGTATCTTAAAAAATCAATATTCATATAAAGTGATATTACTATGTTAATTTTAATTTGTTTTAATTTGAGTATAAAATGGATATTGACATAATATAATTTAATATTCACACATATAAAATTAAATAAAAATAAATAATTAGTTTGAGTGTAAAATGGATATTGGTATAATATAATTTAATATTCACATATATAAAATTAAATAAAAATAATGTATCTTAAAAAATTAATATTCATATAAAGTGATATTATTATGTTAATTCTAATTTATTTTAATTTACGAAAAATTGTTAAAATGATATTTTTTTTTTTATATATTTTTAATAATAAAAAAATGTATTATTAATAAACTTGACAAAATATGGATAAAAAGTTTTAATAAAAAAATAATTTTAATATTTAGAAGTTTCCATAGCTCATCTTTAATAATTGGGAAGAATTTGAGAATCTCATGATTTTAAAAAGCTTTATAAAATATAGTTTTAATTATATGTGTACGATTGAATATAATAATATTATGTTTCTATGACCACTCTCATGCCCCACATAAATCCTTAATTTTGTTTTTTAACCTATTTTCATTATTGTTATATCGACCATGTTATAAGTCCCCTCAAACTCATGAATCAAACTCATGAATCAAGATGAATTACATGAAAATTGAAGTATGTGTTATGGAGGATATAATAGAATGATGAGTTTCACTCCAAATCTTTAGAATAATGTGAATATATATGATAAGTTCACTATAGCAATTTGATAGGTTGTGAATTGTAGTAAAGAATATTACTATCTCTTTTATTAAAATCCGATGTGTATGTCTTGGATTTTCTATTTTGTTAGATATTAACATATTTTACATATTGAGATTTTTATTTCTATTTTATTATGCAACTTAACAATATTTTGTTAATTCTGAGTTAAAAATGCGACTCGAAACCAAGACAACTCCATGAGCTTGTCCATGAATCCAATTCCCCCAAGATCGCATGAGTGCCCCATTCATGTTAAGGATGAAGCATTGTCTCATGTTGTTGTTGGGGAAGTCAAGAAGGCAGAAGATCATCTCGACACTCCAGACAAATTTGGAGCTTGAATCTTCAGATTCCGCTCTGCTCTCCTTTTGCTTTGTTGTTTTAGCTTTGGATGGGTCTAGCTGGTTCAGTCGTATTTGCCTTCAGGAGTTTAGACTGGTCTCTTTTTGAACAATTTATGTATATGGTTAGTTGGGTCTCTAAAATGTTTGGACGCATTGTCTATGATGAGGGTTTTGGATTCTGTTTTGGCATACCCTCACCAAACTTGTACCTTGTCGTCGGTTTGGCTATTATTTCTGGTTGATTGTCTATGGACTTGTTAATTTTGTTTGATGGGGGTTTGGTTTCCTTTTTGGAAGACCCCATTAGCTTGTCTCTATTTTATTGTTCATATATATATAGAAATATAAAGACTCTATTTTTAGCTTTAAAAAAACAATATTTTGTTAGATAATTATAAAGTTGTATTTTAATTTATTAAGTATGAAGATTAATGAGAAAGAAATAAATTACATGAAGTGTAGATTAATAATTAATAAATTTAAGTCACTATACTTTATTGATTTAAGAAATTTTTATTTTATTTATTTATTAAGTATAAAGAGAAATTAGAGAGAAAAAAGTTAAATGAAGTGTAATTTAATGATTAATAAATTATGATTTACTTAGAGGTAATTTATAAATTAAATTATATTACCTCTAAGTAAGATGAAGATTTACACTCTCTCTTTTTAAATTTTACAATTACAATCTTTTCACTAATTTGAGAATTATTGTAAGAGGTCATCATCAAAATATTGGACCAACATCAAATAAGATAATTTTAATCACAATTCCAATTAACAACATTAATATGAAAACCTCCGTTAATTACTTCGACATTCTCAATCGTCCATTTAAAAAGTATGATAGTTAAATTATGATAAGATTTAACAACCTTCCATATATATTTTGAAAAAAATATTTAAATTGCCCAATCACGCCTCCCTTCAATCATGCCTTCCTTTTCTTGATGGGTGGAAAATAATGATACGCAAAAAAAGTCACCGTGGATTCTTATGAGAGGAACAAATATATCATAAAGTCATATTGTCTTTATCGCATCCTCGTCTCCTTCGTACCCCTTATCTCACTTATCCCATGCCCATTTGCATCCATTAATTATTGGATCTTTCGATTTCATAATCATATCACAAGACATAGTGTACCCAATGTCTATGCTTTGGCTTAAATTATATCTTCCATGGACCCACCCAATGAGACACTAATGATCTTTCAACATTGTTAAATCTTGATATTGTTGTTCCATGCAAGTAATATAAGGTTGGGTTATGTTAATTATTATATGTGACGTGTCACAAATTATCACAACATTTTCATATTCAACATGGGCATCACATGCTTGATGTATCGATAATTATTTTACGTTATTCAATGCACTTGAAAATATAACATGATACGTCTAAATATGGTTATTATTAACTATTAATCATAATGAATATAAATAATGTTATTTTAATATTAATAATTATTTTTATATAATTTATTTATTAATAGTGTTGATTTAATATTTAACATGTTCTGATGTTTCAATAATTATTTTATGTTATTCCATGTCCTTGAAAAAATCACTTGAGATGTCTAAATACGGTTATTATTAACTAGTAATCATAATAAATATAAATAATGTTATTTTAATATTTAATAATTATTTTAATATAATTTATTTATTAATAGTGTTATTTTAATATTTAATATTATTTTTATATAATGAAATAATTTTAAGGTTGTAATATTTTTAGAAAATTGTAAAAGAGAATACGTGTTTCTTTTTAAGAGGTCACAAGTTTAAATTAAGAGGGGGGTAGGGTATGCATATTTTGGTAGAATTTAGTAGTCAAATCGCTGAGTGTAAGAGGTCCCTTGTCCCACAAACAAGGGGTATCCTACACCAATTTGATGTCTTGCTTGACAGTGACCTTAAAATTAGATAATTGTTATTAAAACATTTTATAACTTAAAATTTTAAGATTGAAGCCAATACACCCTATCTTATTCTGTTCATGAGCACATTGCTATGATTATGTTTTTAATGTACAAGAACACAATAAATAACATGGAAGACAAGAGATTTGTTAAAGTTGATTTAAAATCCAGCCAAAAGCACTTGCGACTCAAGTGAGGTTGGTATAAAGATGCCAAGTCTTGGTTAAATAATTGGGTATTGAGGAAGATGTCACTTTGTAGAATAATGATAATATTAAAAATACTATTACATCTAAATTTAAGGGGAAATTGTGGGACGATAAAGAATTAGAGGATAAGAGAAAATTAAGATATTACAAGGAAGTAATAAACTCTAATAAAATCAACATTGCTCAAATAAGAACAAACTTTCACAAGCACCATAGTGAAACAAGGCATTGAACAATTCCTAAAACACCACGGGTCAAAAGAATTTGTCATCTTTGTGATACAAAGAGGGTAGACGATGGAAATCACTTTCTCTTAAATTGTTAAGCATATATTTGTTACAATACCGACCTTCCTAATCTTTTAACTCATCATAATAATTGTCCTTTAGGAATGTTTCTTTTAAATATTTTTGAGCACAAAATAAAATTCTAAAGCAAATCAAATAATTTCTTATCCTTTTTTTAAGGTCCAATAAAACAATTTTGGTTTGAGTGGGTCAAAATAATTTTTCATCTCTGTGACACAAAGGGGGTTGAAGATGAAAAACACTTTCTCTTAAATTGTTAAGCATATACCCACATTAAATCTCAATTTCAAAATATTTGTTTCAATACCCACCTTCTTAATCTTTTAACTCATCATAACAATGGTGCTTTAGGAATGCTTCTCTTAAAGTTTTTTGAGCACACAAATAAAATAAAATTCTAAAGAAAATCAAATAATTCCTTATCATTTTATTTAAAACTCAATAAAACATTGTGGATGTTAGTAGCCATCATCATCATCATCATTGTAGTCAATCATTACTATATTAACATATCTTTCTAGGATAATGAGATTTTATTTCATGACAATAATTACTTTGTTCAATGAATATTTGTTAATAATTACTCTATTTTATGAAACTTAAGGGGTTAGTGCTTTAATAAGTGGATAAAATCCACTACTTATTGAAATTCTTCCCCAAATTTGGTAGGAATTTTACGGGAAGTTATAGTTCCATTGATCATTAAACTTTTTCTTTAAGGGTATTAACTCATTTTAATTAGAACTAAATCATTGGTATTTCAAAAAAATGAGTGTATCAAGGAAGAACTTTGGATGGTTGAAAAAATAAACTCTCGAGAAAAATTGAACTGGTCCATTTTCTATCTCACTTCATTAACTTATTTGGCCATGAATATTGTAGAGTATTTAACTAGTTTTTCCAATAGGTGCCAGTTTAAATCCTCATGAATGAAACACATTAATCTACATAGATAGGTTTATTAAAAATACCATCCATGATTATGTAAAAGCACCCCTTCAATTTTTTTATAAAATTTTCTTCATTAAAAAATCTATTTAATATATATCTATCTATCTATCTATCTATCTATCTATATATATATTATTTTTATTATATAATAATAATATAAAATAAAAATTAAAAAAAATAATATTATCTAAAATATTTTAATATTTATATACAAACTATAAAATTGTACATTAATTTACAAACTATACAATTATCTATAAGTGTAAACACATTCATATCTATAACTATTCTTACTTAAAAATAAACAATATATGATTTGACAAGAATGATCATCATTATCTCACTTCAAATGAGAATGTACAATACTACACAATTATCATTCAATGAACTAGAAACTAAACAACATTTCAAAGGGAAAAAAAAGAGTCGAAAACAATTTATTCACCATTAAAACACATAAATCATTTAAATCACATAAATTTAAGCACATAAATCATATAAATTTAAACAAACTAGAAACTAAACAACATTTCTATAAGATTTCTATAAGTGTAAGCACATTCATATCTATAACTATTCTTACTTAAAAATAAACAACATATGATTTGACAAGAATGCTCATCATTATCTCACTTCAAATTAGAATGTACAATACTACACAATTATCATTCAATGAACTAGAAACTAAACAACATTTCAAAGGGAAAAAAAAGAAGTCAAAAACAATTTATTCACAATTAAAACACATAAATAATTTAAATCACATAAATCATAACATAACTCATATAAATTTAAGCACATAAATCATATAAATTTAAACAAACTAGAAACTAAACAACATTTCAAAGAGAAAAATAAAAATAAAAAACCATTTATTCATAATTAAACACATAAATCATTTAAATTTAAACAAACTAGAAACTAAACAACATTTCAAAGGAAAAAAAAGAAAAAGAAAAAAAAGAGAGTAAAAACAATTTATTCATAATTAAAACACATAAATCATATAAATTTAAGCACATAAATCATATAAATTTAAACAGTTATCTAAGTTCATAACCAGAACAATTATATGAATTAATTCTAAGAATATCTTAGAAAGACAAAGAAATATGAAATTAAAACAAATATTTTAGAGAAAAGTGAAAACATATAATTTTCACAAGTAAACTTACAATAAATAAATCATATATTTAATTTATTTTATTTTATATATAAAGTATTTATTTTCAAAATGGTTGGAAACATAATTATGTTAGGCCTGAAATTAACTATAGTAGTTGTCCATAGCATTTAACCTCAGTTTGTTAAAAAATGCCTCATTTTATGTGCATAAACACGATTCTCTATTATCTTCCACCTATCAATCGGTTCTGGGTGCACACTTTGGTGTCAGAGATGATACGACCATTTTAGAATGACATTGGCTACCTATTCTATGGAATGTTTTTTTTTGCCGAAATCCGATTATATAAATTTATACGAATCACTATTTTTTGTTATTCAAAATCCATTTTTGAATGCAAAAATGGATTCAGCATGCTGAAAAACTCCCAAGGCACTTGGATTTTACAGAAATAATCACTTAAATCTATAAATCCAACAATTTCTCATCAAATTTTGAGCAAATATCCCTAGAAAAATCTTCATTTCATAACATCTTTAACCTACAACTGGTTACCCCTTCTGACCATATTTCAGTAAACCCTAACATTGGCAGTCGACTGTTTCATAGAGTGACTGTTACAAGGGAAAAAATCTCTATGGCCAAGGGTAAACCACAACAAACAGGTATGACTGCAGACATCAACTCAATTCCAACATATTCTATATAGACTAATGTGCAATATAAGAAAGAGGCCTACCTCGATCCAACGTTTGATGATGTTCCACCATTTAGCACTTTGACCCAAAGCTTTATACCTGCAAGAAGTCCTTAACAAACAAGCATAGAAAGTACATAGTGATGATACAAAAGGGTTAGCACATCAGATAGCATAATCCATTAATAAACATTACAAACAAGCCCATGGATGATAATCATATATTTGCAAGATACCAATAGGACGAGAAAGGAGTATTTCTATTAATAATTGATCAGCAAAAGTGACAATATTACAGACTTCCGTGTCGGCACGGTTCGAAACCAAGAAACCAAGTTCCTTCCAACTGGGTCTCCACCACTTCAATCCTCCACCAAAGGAAATCTCATAGGAAAGAGGCAATGAGGTCCTCTCAACAACATGGAAAGAGCTTGGGGCCTGAACACTGTGTTCAGACTTGAGGGACAAAGGGATGCAGACTCAATATGAAGTAATTTCTCCAGAGTAACTTTACTCTCAAAGTTGAATGCTTTCTCTTTTTTTTTCCATAGCTCGAAATTGTGCTCTTATAGCTTTCAAAATGCAACAGAAGGGCCAAGTCAGAACATTTCTAGTATATAGAAGGCCAAGGATAAGAGATCTTCTGTCATGACATGGAAACCCGACCTCATTTTGTATTTTCTGGCACAAATCCTGATGTACGCGGGCTGTAGTGGAGCAGTCAACATATACACATCTTGTATAAATGATAGGGAGCATATATGTGGAAAAATGTATATTTTTAGCTCTGGATTCATCAAAAAGGGATGATAAGTATGCATAGGGAAATGGAAAAAGGCCCTCTGTGCAAGATAGCAATGGTGAGGAAAATATTGCTATAATATATGCCCCCTAATGTATGAGATCAGAGGAGTATCTGCGATGGCCAAAATACATTATAAATAACCCAGAAGTGGAGTGGTAGAGAACCAACTGAATGCAATCAATTACTCATTACATTATGTACTGACTTTGCATACATGGCTGCCAAGAATACAATGTAGATCCATGTGGAAAATATACCAAACAAGTGTTCATGGCCATGAATAGGAAAATACAAATGCAGTTACATGCCAAAAGCTGTCATAGTCACGAACAAGGCCTAGTGAAACCATTCTCAAAATCAATCTGAAGATATCTATATACCACTAAGTACAATCTGATCTCCCATGATCACTGAAGTCAAATAGGTACTGGTCCAATGAAGGGGAAGCAACAACTCAAGAAAGCTGCTACCACATAGTGATGTCTTCAAGTCTTCTACACTATCCCCAAAGGGTGAAAGTCTACATCATGTGAATAAATGAGTTGAGGTTGAACACGATGAGACATCGTTTGATTACCGGTCATTGAGGTATACCATTAACAAACACAAGACAACATACCAATAATGAAAGTAGGTATCAAGGCATTGAGTACATTTCTACAAGTGTGAATAAAGGAGTTGGTGTCAAACGCTTGAGAAATCCATTGATCAAGAGACATTGATGTATTCCCATCTATCAATAAAGAGATAGCCTGCCACTAATGACTACAAGCCTCAAGGTACTCATAAAAATCTAGGTCCCATATCCAGAATAAATGAGCCGAAGTTGATGGAAAGAGACCCACTGAAAGGAGAGCATTGAGGCATCTCTCATCAGTCAGCATGAGGAACAAAGCATGAGCTTCATGATTTGGTGGAGATCGGACGAAGAACATGTTCACGAACCAATGACCCTGTGTGTATTTCGCGTGTGTCAAATGCAAGTGGTACACGAAAAAAACCCTCTGAATAGAAACCAATGATGAAAAACTGTTGACAAAGGTGAGGAAACTACCAATAAGGCTAATGGCATCCAAGACACTGCACGGATCCTAAAGTGTGAATAGATGTCTTGTCGTTGAACACAACGGAAACCACCTAGTCAATGACCAATGATGAAGTGTCGATTGCTGGGTTCAAGGTGACCTACCAATGATGAAAGTAGGTCCAGGGTGCATGATAAGACCAAAGTATCATGTGATTCTGAGACAAACTGAGGGTATGGCCGACATGCAAAGTCAATATTTCTGAGGAGTGGCCGACACAGGTTGATAAACTTCCTTTGAACAAGAGCATGAGATGTATGGTGGAATCTGGTAGCATAGACTCAATGATGTGACAATTAGATGCAGGAGGCATCAATACTCTTCTATATAGAGACTGGAAGAGTAACCAATCGATAGAGAAAACTCGGTAGCGAGATCAACTTCCTAAGGCCATGCTAAACCCAAAATTATGATGACACAAGGACTCAATAACTTTGTGCTTTGTTTAAAGGCGACACGACTGCTGCCAATTACAATATAGTGCTCCCTTCCCACCCATCTTTTTTTGTTTTTTCATAACAAATGAATGATATGATACAGAGGAGGGAACGAGTGTCACAAGTAAGAAAAACTAGTTCCAGCAGTGGAACATACCTATGCTTAATGTAAGGAAATGCATGCAGGATATGGACACTCAGGGTGATGTTCCCTCCAGGGTATAGGGTGTCAAATTGTGAAGGATATAAACAAGGCTCTGCTTGGTTGAGGATGCGAACTTCTTAGGCAACGATTTATAACATAAAGAGAGAACCGGATAAAGGCTCAATACTGCAAGTGAGGGCATGAGATGCAATCACAACTTAACACCAAAAAATGTCCTTTTTAATATCTTTTAGTCTACTTGGTGTGAAAAAAAGGGTAAAATTGTGCCAAATAGACGTCTTTTCAAATCCAATTTATGAGTGTGAAAAAGACAAGTTCACTCGACAATCTTTTCTATTTTTGATAGCAAGTCGGAAAAGAGCTTAACTAAGACTCATGACCTTTCAAGTCTAAATTTAACGAGTGTGAAAGGGACAAATCACTCGACGATCTTTTTAGTTTTTAGATGAGTCAGAAAAGAGCTTAACTGAGACTCGTTTGGAAGATTCTAGGTGGCAAGGCACGGGGGAGGCCAAGGCTCTTGTACCGATCTTCTATGGAATGTCGGTATCTTACGAAGAACCAACACAAGCTTGGGAAAACCCAAAGATCTCCAAGTTGAGGAGGTAAAAGTGCTAACGAAGGTTATCGTCTCTGTGTTATATCAGATAATGTCTTTTCTTGGAAAATACATAGGTAGAGGCATTACATACCCCACAAGCCCATCCCAATCAAAGGGAACCTCATTAAGACTTGGAGGAAGAGAACTCGGGAAGAGTAAAACTCTCCTTTGTTCAGAAGGTGAAGTAATAGAAATGCTAAGGACATGGCATAGAAGGTATAGAACCAGAACTAGAAGAGTGGGATCGACCAAAAATTGCATTGGCATGACTGCTTCCTTAGACTTGTCACTCTCCGAGAGAAGAGTGGGGTCGATCGAATATTGCATCGATACGACCACTTCCTCAAACATTGGTTGAATAAGATGCGAGACAACAAGTTCAAGAGGTGCATCACCCCAAAAAACAGGAGTGTTTTCGGTCGAAGATTGCATCGACATGACCGTTGGTTGAACAATATGTGAGACAACAAGGTCGAGGGATGCATCACCCCCAAACATAGGAGAGGTGTCGGTTGAAGATTGCATCGACACGACCACAGGTTGAACGGGATGTGAGATAACAAGGTCAAAGGACGCATCAACCCCTAAAGGAAAAGAGGTGTCAACCGTAGATTGCATCACCATGATTTTTGTATCAAACAAAGAAGGAACAAAGTGTTGTGAAACCATAGATGCCTCAAAACCCGAAGGGCCATTAGGTAAGCCCCACGCTTCTGGTATCCTAGTAGTAACAATACACAAATGAGTAAGGTGACTTCCTTTGCAAGTCCTGCAAAGGAATATAGGCTTATGTATGAGATGTCTAGGGTTATCAATCATATGAATTCCCCCAACATGACTTGCAGTGGCTGGTGACATGCTCCCAGCATGACTTGCAGAGGCTAGTAGAAAATATCCAACATGACCAGCAGAGGTTGATGATGAATCCCCAACATGACTAGCAGAGGTTGGTGATGAATGTGCAGTGTGACTAACAGTGACCAGACATGTTCCCCCAGCATGACTTGGAGCGGCTGGTTGCAGGTCTTCAAAATGACTCGCAAAGGTTGTCGACCAATCTCCAACATGACTAGCAGAGGTTGGTGATATAATGCCAGTATGACACGCAGTGACTGGACTTGTGCCCCCATCATGACTTGCAACGGCTGGTTGCAGGTCTTCAACATGACTCACAGAGGTTGTCGACCAATCTCCAACATGGCTAGCAGAGGTTGGTGATATAATGCCAATATGACACATAATGATTGGACTTGTGGTGGTGGTGAATTGCGACATTTGAGACCAAGGTCCAAGGAAAGATTGGTTTTGAGAAATTGTAGGCCAGGAAGGATCCTGGTTTACACCCTATCCCTGCCCAACATGATAGTATCCTCCTCCATACTGATTCATAGAGGGTTGTAGGGGCATCGACACTGAGGAAGCTACTTGTGAAGAGAAAGCGACATGACAAGGTTTACTCATGTGAGGATATATGTTGCCCCTAGACGAAGGAACTTCGTGAAGGGGGTTTCCCATACTGCAAAAATAACTTCCCCTGGATGAAACACTAGAGGACAGATGGAGGTTAGCCATGGGAAAAGTGTTCGTAGGAACCGACATGACAGAAGAAGGATAGGTGGACATAGTGTAATAAGTAGAATTATTGCATAGTTGGGCTCTTACTTCTTGCATAGTGGATTCATAGGAAGGAAGATTCCAACCTCCTACCGTAAGAGGTGTTTGAAGGATATGACTCCCACCAAACGGAGAGGGATAAGAAGGAGGCATCATGCTCCCAGACCCAAATTTTTTTTTCACATAAGGAGGAAAGACAGAGGATGGAAAGTGCGACATCATATCAGACATGCCATGAGAAGAATGATTAGAGACCCAAGGCGTTGACTGAGTACCATAATTCTGCATACCATTGTAAAAAGTGGATGGATCCATCCCCATGAAATGAGTAGGCATCATGGGGTGGGTAGCAGTAAACAAGGGAGAAAAAGAAACTCCACTATCCATGATAAAGAGAACTTAGTATAAACTCTTAAGGCCAAATAGTAAGCAAAGAGCATACCAAAAAGTCAAATGACCAATATGCATGCAAATGGGCTAAAGTGGCTGAGTGGCCTCCCTCTCTAAAGAAGGTATGTCTCGTCCAGGAGGGACCTGAGACTCTCCGCTGAAGTTTGGAGGTAACATAATCAGTTATAAGGGCCCTTGTAGGCTTAACAACCAGTCGGTCAGATCCCCCTGGAGAGGTAATACTCCATAAAGGCTGTGTGCTGTCCGACCCCTATCTGACTCAGGATACAAGCAGAATAACCCCTGCAAGTAACCTATGAGATACCTAAGTCAAGAAACTAATAAACCACTGTATAACCGATGCACAAGCGAGTAGTCATAAGTCCGTATTACCGTATGGGCAGGGTAGCAAAGCCTGAAAACTTTAAAGAACTTCCTCTCATAGAGGTATGGGTACTAGAAAGATCCCCAAATACTAATAAATCCATAGAAATATCTCTGACACTAGGTGAGTATCCAGGGGTTATCCCTTCAACTAACTTCGCGCGACCTCGTGATTAAATCCGGTGTGAGAGGAGCCTCCCGATATTACCAATTATACAATGGACTTCTCAACTCCCTGTCTTAGGCACATATGTTGATTTAATTGCCTTGGAGAAGTTTACTCACAAGATCCTATTCCAAGGCACTAAATCCTAGGCTAGTTTGTGCACCCTAAAAAATAAAATCGTGACAAATCAATTTTAGTTTAAAGCGTAAATTTTATTGGCCGTGGTTACTCAAAAATGTATGGAAACGAAACTCATGGTGTTGTGACTCTGCAAGAAAATAAATATGGATATAATGAAAAGTCTATCTTTAACTTTTTAATGAATGATATGATAATAAGAATAGTGCAATCTTTAATTTCAACTCTGCAATTCATAAGTAAAATGCAATCTCTCACTAAATGTGCTAAGCTAATGATAAAGAATCCAAGACGAAAATGCCAACCAATGCAAAATGCCTATTTTTTTTGTATTTTCAATATACTAGAAAGAAAATGCACAGACTGATGAGCAACCTGATATATAAATTCTACTATGTATAAAAACAATAACTCGAGCAGAATACCAAGCAACTACGCAAACAACCCAGAGAACAAGGACAAATAAAAAATGGAAAACAAAGAGAAAGACTCCGCCCAAAAATTCAACTCCAAACGGGTTTCCTGTCATCCCAAATGATCTCAATAGACACTACAAGGACCTAAGAAGGCTCAACAATATTCAAATCCCACCCAACAATCACTAAACCAAGAAAACAAGCAAGGGAAAGTTGTATACGCGACTGTTCAGGAGAACAGAGCGTATATACGCTTCTTGCAATGAGACAACAAGTGTGTATACGTGACTGTCAAGGCAAAAAGGGCATATATGCTTTAAAACAAGGTAAGACACGGGCAAAAGGCCGAAAACTCAGACTCATAGTGAACAAAATCTGTCAAGTAGTGATACGACAAGAAACACAAAGGAAAAAGAGCAGTGTAAGAAGAAAAAGTACTTCAACCCTTAGAAGGAAGATCTATCCCCAGTGGATTCGCCATTTCTGTTACAAGGGAAAAACTCTCTATGGCCAAGGGTAAACCACAACAGACAGGTATGAATGCAGAAATAAACTCAATTCCAACATATTCTATATAGACTAATGTGAAATATAAGAAAGAGGCCTACCTCGATCCAACGTTTGATGATGTTCCACCGTTGAGCACTTTGACCCAAAGCTTTATACCTGCAAGAAGTTCTTAACAAACAAGCATAGAAAGTACATAGTGATGATACAAAAGGGTTAGCACATTAGATAGCATAATCCATTAATAAACATTACAAACACACCCATGGATGATAATCATATATTTGCAAGATACCAATAGGACGGGAAAGGAGTATTTCTATTAATAATTGATCAACATAAGTGACAACATTATAGACTTCCATGTCGGCATGGTTCGAAACCAAGAAACCAAGTTCCTTCCAACTGGGTCTCCACCACTTCAATCCTCCACCAAAGGCAAGCTCATAGGAAAGAGGTAATGAGGTCCTCTCAACAATAGGGAAATATCTTGGGGGATGAACACTGTGTTCAGACTTGAGGGACAAAGGGATGCAGACTCAATATGAAGTAATTTCTCTAGAGTAACTTTGCTCTCAAAGTTGAATGATTTCTCCTTTTTTTTCCATAGCTCGAAATTGTGTTGTTATAGCCTTTAGAATGCAACTAAAGGGCTGAGTCAGAACGTTTCCAGTATATGGAAGGCCAAGGATCAGAGATATTCTGTTGTGACATGGAAACCCGACCTCATTTTTTTATTTTTTGGCACAAATCCCTATGTACGTGGGCTGTAGTGGAGCAACCAGCGTATACACATATTGTATAAATGATAGGGAGCATATATGTGGAAAAATGTATATTTTTAGCTCTGGATTCATCAAAAAGGGATGATAAGTCTGCATAGGGAAATGGAAAAAGGCCCTCTGTGCAAGATAGAAATGGTGAGACAAATCTTGCTATAACAATGACCATACATGTCTAGGAATTTCTTAGACCCTTAATTCCACCGGAATCAACACTATCTAGACCTCATAGCTCTCATTGGCCAAAATTAAAGGCTATTATCTGTCTCGATTCCATACTCCTGCCTCTCATGCAAGCCCATATTTTAAAGTGTTATGTAATCACCATTATCGAACATCATGGTGTTGAGGGATTTGAATGATTGCCTTCCTGGTTTGTGTGGTAGATGCCATTTTCATTTCCCATGATAGAAAATTTATTCAAAGTATGCTGCCAAGAGGATTTCAAAACCCTTTCATATTATTCATTTTCTAGTTTGCAACATCACAAGTTCCCAACCCATTATATGGTCCTCATCCATAGGAAGCCAACTTCAAAGTTTAGAACTCCTATGATCACGATGAAAACATCGAAAAATACTTTATGTTGTCAATATCATAGCCATTAATCGAAGACGTCTCATTAGACTTTGATTCGAGCATATTATAGTCTATGAGGCACTCAATTTATTATTGTTTCTTCATGGATCCATGGAACCAGGTGAATTTTTCATGAAAAGCGTAACCATCTTCGGTATCTATCTCTACTCTCTTTTCATCATGCTCACCAGATTAGAAACTGGGTGGAAATAATGGACGTATGCATTCATTAGAAAAAAACGGATGAAGCTTCGTTGATCACTGGCAATAGGAGAATGTGCCAGTAGCTCTTTTTCTTCTGAATAATTAAGGTCAAAGCAGTTTGTGATGAGTCTCGAATTAATATACGCATTCCTTTTGGCTTATGTAGGAGTATTCTTGTTTTGGATGTGCATACAAGGTATTCTACTCAACACTCAACTCGTAGGTTCCTTTTCTCCCATCATCGATCCATCTTAAATCCACGAAACAAGAAGATAAAGAAGCACGAGATTCCATACCTCTGTACAACAACCTATGTGAGGTCAAGTGCATATTGTTTGGTCTAAGATCATCTGAGGATACCTACTAATTCCATCAAAAGAATTTATAGAAAAAGGTATAACCAATAAACAAACAAGCCAAAGTTTGAATGAAAATCCAGGAAGGAGATGTAATTATTATGGTTTTATTGATGATCACATAGAATTCAGTCTTGAATGCTAGTGTGATTGTGATATTACATATTATACTCATGGAGTTTGGAAAATTGAATCCGGATGCTGTTACTTTCTTTTGAAAACTGAGAGTTTGCTTGTCAGTGTGTTCTATGATGTGGAATCTAGAGGATTTGAGCATGGCTTTCATGTGGAGGATGCTCTAGAGGTTGTACGAAACGATAACATGACTATTGGAGCTCAAGGGATTGATAATGCCATGTTGGTCATCGAGAGAAAATTCGTGAGTTTGCATATTTTGACGGTATATACAATACATGATTGAAATCAAGGTTTGTAAGAACCATAACAAAACCCTACTAGAGATGGGAAGTCGAAGCACCACATTGAATCAGATGGCGATGTCAGACAACCAATTTTCAGTTATAGATTCAACTGAGATAGAAGATGTCGATCACATGTCTCTCAACTTGAAATAAGGGAATGGAAAGGATGGTTGGTTATGATCCATGACCTTTATGGATCTATTGTCACTATTGCATGGAGAGAGTAAGATGTGAAGGATTGTATTGATGCACGTTTCATCGAGCTGTAAAAGGTGGTGGTCTGGCAATAAATCTCCAAGTCCTAATAATAGTGGAATCAAAGGCAAACTTTGTTGATCATAACAATGAACGATGACACATTTCATTGTTGTATAAAAGAAGCCATTTGTAAGACAAGTAGAAAACCACCAGCAAAGATCTGTGGCCATCTAGACCCCACCTTCCTCGTGCAGAATGCATTGAGGTAATGTTTGAGCTTCCTTCTCTTCAAACAAGTAATTTCTAAACTTCCATGTGTGCATGCATGACCTTGCATGCATGAAATGTGTATACAAGTTGCAAGGACACACATACATAGTTCTTTGTCTTGATATCGTTTTTTTCCTAGACACATTCTCTTAGCTCCTAAAGTGCTTTAGCTGTTATTTGAGTGTGTATGATATGCTCATTATTCTAGACCTAGCCTGAAATTGAATAAGGAGGCCTAAGGATATTGGTGTTGGTGTCTTCTGATTGTTAAATGGTGGAGTTGAAAGAAATGGATCAAATTAATGAACTATTAGAGTTATTTAATACTATAATACACTCTTCTATGGACAATACAATCACAACTAACAAATACAATCTTCAATCGGTTGTCACTTGTTTGCAAGTTTCACAAGCCAAAGTAGTAATACTTCAAAATCAAACTCAAATTCTTTATGATGCACTTGAATGAAAGAATTTTTGACATTTTGAACTAGTCCTTGTTCAGAACAATCCTCTTTTTGAAGATGATGATCCAGATCGACAACCAATACAAAAGCAACTCAGTGAGCTAACTTCAGATATAAGTGCATATGGAGATTGACCTTCTCTTTCCAAACCAATAATTAGACCTTGGGAAGAAATAAAAAATATTATGCACAAAACATGTATCGGATATGAAAAATAAGTCTCCTTTCATATTCCAGATTACACCAAAACAATCCAGTTCCAAAGTGTTGGATTGCGTTGAGAAGGTTCATATTCACCTGCTCCAATTCAAGAGTAGATTCCAAAATGCTAACATTATCATCAAGTTGACCACATGGAAGATCAATGTTTTGATCTTCATCCTTGTGAACACTATGGAAAGCACAATCATCTTTTAGACAAATGTTCTAAATGAAAGAAATCTACAAGAGTGAAGATGTTAGAAAAATATGATCATGGAGCAATAAAATAAGACAAATGTGGGAATAAAACACAAAAGATACACAATACAATAGAGACACAGATATATGTGGGTCACCCAGTGTGGGCTACGTCCAGAGAAATTTCTAGGTCCTTCCTTTATTATTATCTAGAAAATGAAGGGATACAACCTACAACACACCCGTTGTAACTTCCTCTTCTTTCTCTCACAGTGTCCTCTCTCAGAATACAATATTCACAATAATGCACAAATGCTATACAATTCCCTCAAGAAAAGAGGGTTGCCTTCTAGGGAAAAAACCCTAACATAACTTCTACCATCACATCTGCGACTTTATAATGAACGATCCATATTTACTATGGAATTACAATATACATTTACAAGGCAATTATTCCTTCAGGGGCTTCACCCCCGAACCCCCACCGGGGGCCCGCTTTCCCCCAGACCCCCCAGTCGGGGGGATGAGCCCCCCAAACCATGTAGGGGGGAAAGCCCCCTTTGCAACCCCCCCATGTGGAGGGGTGTTCAGTCTTCATGGGGTATAAACATGGCTGAAAACAAAGACCTCTGAATCATGAAGATAATTAGGCTCCACAACCAACAATCTCCCACTTGGAGACAGATCACAATAACTCCACTATTGTTGTATTTGTTGGGCTATGATACTTATTAGACCTGGAAAATTTATCATCTTCACCTTCATGCTTGAATACTAAATGAAACTAAGCAAGAACTCCATTTCTCCCTGGTTACTCCCTTTGTTAACATGTCTGTAGGATTCTGATTAGTATGTATCTTTTCCAACTTCAAATGTCCATCTTCCAAGATGGATCATATGAAATGGTACATGAGATGTATATTCTTATTCTTTGAATGGAAGGCTGAGTTCTTTTCAAGATGAATGTCACTCTCACTATCACAATACAACCTGCTATTCTCTTGCTTATTTGCCAAATCCTCCATAAACCTCTGTAACCAAATCATTTTTTTACTAGCCTTTGTAGCAACAACATACTCTACTTCTGTTGTTGAAAGTGTAACAACCTTTTGCAGTTTCGAAATCCAACTTACTTCTATTCCACCTACGGTAAAAACATACCCTGTGGTGCTCCTCCTGCTATCTTTATCACCTACCATATCTGAATCAAGATATCCCTGTAGAACAATGTATGAACCTCTAAAACATAATTCATGAGTAACAGTACCTCTCAAATACCCAAGAATCCATTTTATTGTCTCCCAATGTTCTTTACCTAGATTGTTCATATACCTGCTCACAACTCCTACTGCATGTGCAATATCTGGTCTTGTGCAAACCATCACATACAACAAGCTGCCAACTAATGATGAATAAGGGACCATGGACATATATTATATCTCCTCCTGTGTCTTAGGACACATTTCCTTATTTAATTTGAAATGGATGGCCAAATGTGTACTAACTGGTTTTTCATTCTTCATTCTAAACCTCTCCAACACCTTCTCTATGTACTCACCCCAAGACAATGCCAATTTGTGATTTTTCCTATCTCTTGTTATTCTCATACCAAGGATTTTCTTTGCAACACTGAAATCATTCATCGCAAATGAATTAGCTAATTTCTTCTTGAGAACATTTATATCTTACATATTAGACCCTGCAACAAGCATTTCATCTACATACAATAGAAAAATAATATAGCTTCCATTTTCTAGCCTTTTAAAATAAACACAATGATTAGAATGACATCTACTATAACCTTTCTCTAGAATAAACCTATCAAACTTAAAATACCACTTCCTTGGAGCTTGATTTAGGCCATACAAGCTCTTTTTCAACCTGCATACCAAATTCTCCCTCCCTTTGACCTCATACCCCTGTGGCTGATGCATATAAATATCTTCCTCCAAATCCCCATGGAGAAAAGCTTTTTTTACATCTAACTGTTTAAGATGAAATTATTCTACTACCACAAGACTAAAAATAGTCCTAATTGAAGTCATTTTAACAACAAGAGAAAATATTTCATCAAAATCTATACCTTTCTTTTGTGCAAACCCCTTTGCAACAAGTCTATCCTTGTACCTCTTTTTGCCTCCATCTTCTTCCTTCAACTTGTAAACCCATTTATTCCGCAATGCTCTTTTTCCTGCAGGAAACTGAACCAAGTCCCAAGTCTGGTTATTTACCAAGGAATCCATTTCCTTTTTCATGCCTTGCTCCCACTTATTTTTGGTGTCTACATGCATTTCCTCTTCATAACATTCTGGTTCACCATAATCAGTCAACAATAAATAATAAAATGAAGGAGAGTATTGTTCAGTGGGTTTACTTAACCTGGTAGATCTTCTAACAACACTTTTAGGATTTTGAGGTACATGCTGCTCCTCTTGTTATACATTTTGATTTTCTGGTACCTTTGGAATTACTTTTTCGGTGATCTCATCAAGCATTGTGTATTCTATTTTTTCTTTTTCTTGTTTCTTTCCCTGCAACTGATCTTTGTACATGACCATCTCATTGAATATGACATCTATATTCTTAATTATTTTGTGATTTTCATAATCCCATAAGCAAAAACCAAAATCATTAACACCATATCCAATAAAGGTACACTTCTTGTATTTTGCCTCAAGATTTGTGCTATTTTCTTTATCAATATGGACAAATGATTCACAATTGAAAGTCTTCAAAAAATAACAGTTTACCTTTTTACCTGTCCATGCCTCCTTTGGAATTCCACCATCCAAAGAGATTGAAGGTCCTATGTTTATTAAGTAAACAACAATATTTACAACATCTACCCAAAACTGTAAGGGAAACCCAACATGCAATCTCATATTCCTTGAACACTCCATGATTGTCCTGTTCATCCTTTCTGACACACCATTTTCTTGTGGTGTTCCTAGACCTATTTTCTCTCTATGAATTCCATCATATGAACAATAATTATCAAAATCCTTGCTGCAATATTCACATCCATTGTCTGATCTGAGACACTTCAACCTTTTTCCTGTCTCATTCTCAACCAAAGATTTCCATTTCTTAAAAGTATCAAAAACATCATATTTTTATCGAATGCAATAAAACCAAGTTTTTCTAGTTGCATCATCAATAAAATTAACATAATAATGAGAGCCACTAAGAGATGATACTTGAGTTGGTCCCCATACATCTGTATGCACAAGATCTAACCTTTCACTCTTCTTTTCTTTTATGATTCTGAGAAATCTGACTCTCTTCTGTTTTCCATAAACACAATGCTCACAGAAATCCAAATCAATTTGTTTAAGATGTGGAAAAAAAATTATTTTGTGAAGTATCTGCATCCCCTTCTCACTCATGTGTCCAAGCCTATGATGGCACAATGTTGTATCCACTCCTTTAGAAGCTAAAGAGATATAAGAATCAGTATTACCAATACATAAATACAATGTACATACCTTCTCTCCTTTTTCTATCACCAACGATCCTTTGGTGACCTTCCACGCCTTATCTGTAAATATAGATATACAACCTTCACTTGCCAACTACCCTATTGAAATTAGATTTTTCCTTAGATTTGGAACATGTATTACCTCTTTCAATGACCATTGGTTTCCATTCCTTTGCTTTATTTCTACCTTTCCCATTCCAACAATTTTGCATGGTGCATCATCACTGAAATGAACTTGTCCAAAATCACCTTGAACATAATATAGAAAATGTTTCCTATGAGGTGTGGCATGAAATGAAGCCCCTAAATATACTACCCAAGACTCATAAATATTATCTATAGAAAGAATCAAAGGATCTTGTAACACATCACCTGTTACATTTGCTTCCTGATATTTCTCTTGTTGTCCATCTCTTTGTTTCTTTGGAGCTCTGCAGTCTTTCTTCAGATGTCCTTTCTTCCCGCAATTACAACACTCTATCTTTCCCAGTCTAGATTTGTATCTTCCCTTCCTACAATTCATATGGTTCCCTGAGCCCTTTCCTCTATCCTTTTGTCTTCCCCTATTATCTATGTTTAACGCATTACCTAATGTCTCACCTGTGATTTTTCGTCACATTTCCCCACTAAGGATAACACCAACAACATCATCAAATTTTAAAGTGTTTGAACTAGAGACAGAGTTACTTACAACAATGACCAAGCCATTCCATATTTCCTGCAATGAGCACAAGATTAGAAGATCCCTGACCTCATAATCAAAGTCCACTTTTACAAAACTTAGCTGATTAGTAACTGTATTAAATTCATTTAAATGATCTGCAATAGATCCACCTTTTGACATATTCATATTAAATAATCTCCTCATTAGAAATACCTTATTGGACACCATAATTTTTTCATACAGTTTATCCAATGCATCCATAAGTTCCTTCGTTGTCTTTTCTTTCGACATATTGAAAGCCACCGACACTGCCAAGATCAATCGTATTGTTCCTAGTGCCTTTCTTTCAAGAACCTCCCATTCTTTGTCCTTCATGGCCGTCGACTTATTTGCTATTCCACCCAATTGTAGGAATATATCCTTCTAATATAAATAATATTCCATCTGCATCTTCCATAATTGGTAGTTTTGGCCGTTAAATTTCTTGACCCTAAACTTTCCATCTTCCGCCATTTCTCCCACTCGAACTAGGAACCCTCTTTTCATGTGAGTTACCTTTCTATCTGATACCGGTTGTTAGAAAAACATGATCATGGAGAAATAAAATAATACAAATACGGAAATAAAACATATAGTATACACAATAAAATAGAGACACAGATATACATGGTTCACCCAGTGTGGGATACATCCACCAGAGAAATTTCTAGGTCCTTCCTTTATTATTATCCATCAAATGAAGGGATACAACCTACAACACACCTGTTGTAACTTCCTCTTCTTTCTCTCACAATATCCTCTCTTATAATACAATATTCACAATAATGCATAGTCGCAATACAATTCCCTCAAGAAAAGAGGGTTTCCTTCTAGGGAAAAAAACCCTAACATAACTTCTACCGTTAGATCTGCGACCTTATAATGAACGGTGCATATTTACTATGAAATTACAATATACATTTACAAGGAAATTTTTCCTTCGCGGGATTTTCCCCTGAACCCCCGCTGGGGGACTGCTTGCCCCTGGACCTTGCAGGAGGGGAAAGCCTCCCTTACAATCCCTTTGCATGGGGGGGTGTATAGTCTTCATGGGGTATAAACATGGATGAAAAGAAAGACCTCTGAATCAGGAAGATAATCAGGCTCCACAACCAACAAAATAACCACTATGGGTGGATCACTTCTTGGCAATGGTCATCAACAATCAAGAATATATATCAGTCATACCGATAAATTAATTCTCGAGTATTGACACATCTTGCAGTGGAAACATTTTTGTCTTCTTACCTTGTTCCTAACAGGGGGAAAACATCAATGAGTGAAAATCAAACTTCAATATTTGAATTCCTATCAATCAAGTAGTAACAAGTGAGTGTGATTAGGTTTGTGGTCATCCAAAACCACCAGATTGGTTAGTGGTTTTCCTTAAACCACCACTTAGTAGAAGAATTACAAGTTCTAATAGATAATGGTTAGTGGTTTCCTTAAACCTCCATGTAGTAGAAGACATTCAACTTCTGCTGGAGAACAATTTATGGTCATCTTTAAACCAACATTCAAGAGCACTTCCAATTAGTAGAAGACATTAGCTTCCAACTTCTAGCTAACTTAGGAAATGTTGCGGGAACCATTGAGCCCTAGAGCCAAGTTCTAGAGTTTGTGGTCATCTGTAAACCACTAGATTGGTTTGTGGTCTTCCTTAAACCACCATCACTATTTAGTAGAAGACAATAACTTTTTCTAGCCTTTTGGTTTGTGGTCATCCCCAAACCACCAAATTCAAAGAGTACATTCAACCATTGGTAGTTGTCCACCTCCATATTTCAGTTTCTCACTTCTAGATTTCAACTCTCTTCTTAGACTCACATACACCCTTTTGGAAACATAATCCGATAAGGTTATGGTATTAGTCACTTGAAGGAATGTGAAACTCCAAGTGATAGTGTAATAATTATTAAGAGTCTAAGAGACCTCTTGGAAGATGAATCCAAAGATCATCTACATGTATTTATATCTGTATCATATTAATGAAAAATGCTATTCACGCTTATCTCTATTTGTGCGTTCCAACAAAAATGAAATAATTTAATTAAAAAACTTAATTAGAAAAATGATAAATAAAATATTCAAATAATATTTTAAAATTTGTATAAAAATTACTAACTACTTTATTAAAAATAAAAAAATAAATTATTAAGTTATATGAAATAAAGACTGAACATGAATAATTAATCTATTCATCAACTCAATACTCATGGAGAATATCACCTTTATATGTTTAATTATCATTCACATTTGAATTTGATAATAATGATATAAACTATATAAAATAAGAATATGAAAATGAATGTTTTTTTAAGTAAGGTCAAAAAGAAAATTACAGTCATGGTTAAAAAAAAATTATACTCAAGGCTTTTTAGCCTGCCAAAAAGGAAATTGGGTTAGAGAGTTTTAGAACAGTCTACAAAGTTCATAATGATTTTTAACACTATAAAGATATCTATTTTGGGTAATCATAGTTGCATATAAACTATTTCTATAACTCATGGATAGTAAAACTAAATGCTGACTAGCCCATGGAAACAAGACTAAATTTGGCAACAACATAAGAGACTATAAATGAACAATAGTAAAGAGGCATATGAAACTTGAATACTTGGCTTGTGTCCTAATATGCATTTGATTTAGTCTCTATATCAATAATGAAGAGATTTGTAGATGTCCTTGAGAAGTCCCTGGCCCCCTAATGTTGCCAGTTTATTTGTCTGCCACCTCGATATTCCTCGATATTGATGCCAAATAATAGTCTACAAACCACCTCAAATTTGGATTCAAATATTGGGTTCCCTACTCCTTGAACACTTGGGAAATGAGCACTTTTGTGAGCCAGTATTATTTAGGTCCCTTGAAAACCTTAGTATCCCCACTTCTTGAGAAGCCATGGGTAAAGAACCAACCATCAAATTATTTTTCTATTTGCTCCTGTGCAACCCTCTTTATTTTTTCTAGGACTACTCGCACAACCAAATTTACTTCCTCTTTTAGTTTCATTGAGAACATTAATTTATAGGTCTTCTTGGCTCTTCTTGCCACCTGCTCAACTCTAGTCATGGGGGGCTTGGTTTTCATCCCACACTTCGGTTGATAAGTCTTCCTATACCATCTTATCCATCCTTGAGCACTCAATTCTAGAACTTCCTCACCAACATAATTCGCCATGTGGCTCGAACTGTCCCTGATCGGAGAAATGTATGTCATATGTGCCTTACTTCGTGACCTAGAGCCTCCACTCCCATGGAGAGAATCCCCTGAGTATTGACTATCACTGTGACAGATGTTACTAGTTGCACCACTGCCTCTAGTATTAGACTACCAAATGAGCCTCCAGGAAAACCACCCTTCCATCCAACCAAAGAAACCAACCCAGTATTTAGGAGTACACATCTAAGCTGACCCACACCATTGCAGTAACCCTAGATCTAATGAACTAAAACCCCCACTAGAAACCTCAACTTTGGAACCCTTGAGTTGTAGAGAAATTACACTTAGATTGTATCTAGCAGAATGGCCATCCAACTCTAGGATCTGATTGGGAGAACAATTAACTTATGGTTTCTATCTACCATAAAAAAAAACACCCATTCAGCCTTGTTGGAACCTCTGCACCCACATTGTGGTATGATTACCTGCAATCCCATCGCTTCCAATTCATAATTGTCGAACCTACACATCAAAAAAGACATAATATTCCTCTCTAACTCATGGTTCATGCATCGTCATGACAATGTCCCTCACACTCAAAATTATTATATGCCTCAGAACCTTAGTCCTTGGCCTATTATATCGAGCTCGTGCATGGAGAGCCACTTGTGACTCATTTAACACCCCATCAGGGTGATGAAAATGAACACCCCATCAGGGTGATGAAAATGAATTTTATCTATGATTAATAATGGTGGATATTTTAATATTGGTAATATATATGAGCTATTCGAGGTTTTGATTCCTTTCAACATCATCAAATTTGAAGAGTAAAGGAATGGAGAGGAAAACAAGCTATCTTGTGATACCCATTTTTTAGTTAGTCATAGTTGATGCTTCACTTCAAAGTGTTTTGTTTCATGTAAGTATTAGGCTTAGGCTTATATACTTTATGTAAAACATTTATTTATGGCCATGGTAAAGGTTGAAGGATCATTTAACAAATTAGAAAGTGGTTATCATTTATCCTTTATGTTCCCTGAGCTTTGATTTCATGGTTATAAATGGAATCTGCATTAAGTGCATTGCTAGTTTGGGTTTGAATATTTTCCCTCAACTAGAGAATGCCTTTATGATGTTCTTCATTTTAACAAGACAAACTGCTCTCATCTTGAAGTGTGAGCTTGAATCATTCAAGGTGAAATAGATTGCTTGATTAAACATGGGAATGTCTCATGGTGAATAATGAAATACATTTAATCATGGACTAAGAAATTACATATTAGTGAAGTTATTTTATGGAGGATGTGTTATTGGTACATATGTTTGAAAAGTTTTTGTCTTTTGTTTTGGTTATTTGATACAAGAAAAACACCAAAATAAATCTAGAATGATTTGTTAGTAAGGACCCTTGGTTCATGGACAAATCAAGCTCTTCATGAAGCCATGGATGTCAGGATTTGGCCCAACCTTAGATACATTAATAGAGGTCCCAATCTAGGTAAGGTGTGGAATCCTTGTCTCGCACTCCTAGCTCCAGAGTGGTTAGCCATTAAGGTCATTGTAATTTTGACCCTCAAGAGACCATTTCACCATAATTCTAATAAAGAATGTCTCCCATGGAGTCCCATAATTATTTAATTACATGCAATGAATTTATGGAGACAACTACCCTTGCTCCTAATTACATAAATTCATACACATGTCATGCACAATAGATTTAATCTCATAACATACATGACATTTAGATTGCATAAATTCAAACTTGGATAGAACACTTGTATTTTAACAGAATATAGTCCAAGAAATTCACTGCATATGAACAATTTTCCACCCGATTGTAGGCATCTAGTGCAAATTCCAACCCCAAGTTGGGCTACTAGGTCAACATGGTGAAGGAAACAAGATTCATACTTTTAGCTTACTCAACCCAACCCAATTTCTCTCATGGTGCAACTAATATACACAATGTAGACCACTTCAGGCACCTCATCCAACCATCAAACAAAAATGGTACTCTCATCTACCCTACACAACACAAGGAAGATATTTTTGATTTATTTTTTCAATTGTCCTTTAAGGATATTATTCTCTTCCAATTATCTATAGTGTAGGCAGAAATAAACCAATTTGCTAAATGTTTTTTTGGATTAACCTACAATAATAAATTTGGTTTTCAAGCATCCAATGAGCACCAAAGACATAGTGGGTGAAGGGTTCCTAGCTATCCCAACCTTTACGCTCACTTACAACCATCTATCTATCATCCAAGGTCTACGATTCCTTCTTCTACAACATGGATTTTTCATCACCTTTAGAATTTTGGTTTGTGGGTAATAATGGAGAATGCAACATGAGGATTGGAGAGAATGGATTTGTGAATGAGAATGGATAACAATGAGAGAGTTGGAATGATAAATTATTTCCCTTATAATGGAAGAATGAAGTACTCATACATCCCCCCCATAATGATTGTAATTATCCCAATCCTTACTAACTATGTGGGGTAGACTTTCTCACCAACCTATATCCACCTTTATTATTGCTCTCTGTAACACACCCAAGACTGAAAAATGTAAAAGATTCACTCTGATACCAAACTGTAACGTACAATGTTACCAAAAAACCTAAAAATTTGCTCAAAAACCAATCTGCGACACACCCTTCGACTTGTGTACCTCAAGAATTCACTTTCTTGATGGATTTCCAATTTCTGATACCAATTAATTAATAAAGAAGCATGATACATGCACATGCCATAATCAAGAAGCATGCTAAACTAAAAATGAAATGATTAACATGCCATGCATAGCATTAACAAAAAACATGAATGATATAAACACATCTCAGAGATACTAAATTACATAGCGAAATATAAAATATAGAGAAAACATAGAGAGTAATTATCCTTAAATAAACCATTCACCAACTAGTTGCAGACGTTAGACATTCCACCCAACTGTAGACATTGTTGTTCTATCTCTCAATAGTAGGCCAACCCAAGCCATGGGTATGAATCCACAAGGATGGGTCCTAGACCGATTTGTTGACGGGCGCAAATGACCCGTTCAAATAGGTAAGGGAGAACGCCTGATGACAGGTCCCAATTAGACCCACTCTCATTTGGGATAGCATTTCCGACCAGAATATTGGCCTGGTTGCCACTCTAACTTAATTATGTAAATATGAATCTAAGAACCAGAGGTTCTCAGATGAATTAAAATATAAGACTAAACTAAGATGATGCTAGCTAAAACTAAACTAAGATGCAGTTCTAAACTAAATTAAACCTATCCTGATTAGGAGCCAACTAATAAAAATTAAATGTAGTCAAGAATGATATGTTATGAATTAGAAATAATTCATACATTCAGATGATGCATAAATCTATAACATAATTAAAAATTTTAACAAAAAATTGTGCTCATGTTTAATAACCTTATGACTATATTTAATAAAGGAAACAAGAGATAATCTATGCTCGAGAGAAAACTGTAGAAATAGTTCACACAATTAAACTCATAGAATACATATAAGCAGTAAAGCATTAAGAAAAATCTCAAACACATTCACCAGAATCACATGTCTCCAAAATGCCTCTTTCTCTTATTCAAATGAAAGTAGTAATACCACCTGAATTGAAAAAACACAAAAGTCCTTTCCTTTTTACATTCATCTCTTTTATAGAATACAAAGATAAGATTTTCGCATTTCTTTAACTGACAAAGTGTCAGAGGACTGATACAACACTTCGATTCTCTTTCCTGATTAGGGTACTATAATAATTACAAAAATATGATTCTACTACAAAATTCGATTACAATATAATAATCAAGTGGGCCTTGGTGGTTGCATCTTTTCTATGAAGTTTTTCCACATCTTTAAATCCTCTAGTATAGTATCCACTCGACAAAGATGTGTCCTTTGAAGATCCATTTTGCTGTTGCATATGGGGATAATAATTTCCATCTTCAATTTGTGCTCTACACATTGAAAGGAATCTTCAATTAGAAAAATTAACTTGGCAGGCCTTATTAACCCTATCTCTATAACCTCTGCATTAACTTCGTAGATGAATTCAATGGACTTCATGCTAAGGTTTCTCCTGCTTTCCACATCTTCAAACATTGTTTGAGTTGATGATGCCTTCTCTAAATATCTTAGGGGATCCATTCCAAATTGTGTGAGTAGGCTGTTGGATGACTTCCACAACTCTTTGCTTGTTATACTGACCTTCTCCTGGGTGTTCTTAATATCTTTGATCGTCGCCATCCGTAGATTTAAGAGTAAGATATCTCTGATTCTTTTCTTATCTGAATACACAGGAATATTTTCGGGGGAGTTATGATGAATATCCTTCCATTCAATAATTATGCTGTAGGCCTCTTGGACCTTTTGGTAGTTTTCTTGCATATCCTTTACTTGCAGACTAAACTTCATTTGATCAGATTTGGTTTTATGTAGTTTTTTGAGTGCACAGAAGAATTTATTTTATGAGTCCCTGATTCTTTCATTCATCTTGATGGCTTCTCCTTTTATAATATCTAGAGAAACTGTTTGACTTTGGTTCTCTTCTACAATTTTCTTTAAGAGGTCATTATCTTGCTGTAGTCTTCTCAACTGTTCTTCAATATTTTCATTGTAAGTACTTATCTCATACTGCTCACCTTTGAGTCTTGTGACTTCTTGGGTATTTGCAGCTTTGATTCTTTTGATCTCATCTAGATGTGATTTCTGGTCGAAGGAAGTTGTTTCATTGAATTCTTCTTTTAGTTCCCTTTCTTGGATCTGACACTGGTTCAATATCTCATCTCTGTGGATCCATTCTGTTTCTAGGATATCTTTTTTGAACTTTCTTTCCATGACATCCTTGATAGTCTCTAGGGTCATTTATAACTCAATAAATCTGGCTTTTGCTGTATCAAGAGCTTCTGCAACCTCATGAACTAGCATAATATTTACACCGGCAAAGGCACTAAATGCTGAAGCTGCTTGTATTGAATTGTCTTTAAGGTCTGGTCCTGCCTTCCACTTGATACTTATTTAAGGAGTCTCATGACTTGTATCAACCTTCTCCCTTTTCCTCTTAGATGTTATTTTCTCGATGGCTCTTGTCTTATGGCTGTAGTAGTATTCACCAACAATGATGACTACACCTTCGAAACCTAGTCCTGCATATGTGACCAATAAAATTCTTGGAATGGCTACCAATGAAATACATTCTTCTATTGGGGTGTCGAAAAAGTTAGTGTTAGGGATTGTTGTCACAATTATACTGTCTTGTGTTGGTATGTTCTCTTGATATTTGGAAAAATTACTCCTTTATTCATCTTCTTTCTTCTTCCTTGCTTCATCCTGTGTGGTCAGTGCGGCTCGCTCTGCAATTACTACTTTTTTCTTCTCTAGATCTGCACTCGTTGATTCATCCCCATTATTTATTTATGAGGAAAGATCCTTAGCTTTGGTTTTCTCCAACTTGTCCTGTTTCTCTTTGACCTATTTCCTCTTTCTCTCTTGGTACCTTTCCTCGACCTCATCAACTTTTCTTTCCAGTTCTGCTTCCTTTTCTTTCTTCTCATGTTCTTTGGTTTCCATTCTTTATTTATATTTTAGGAGTAGGGATTTAAATTTTTCTATCCTTAAGGTTGTATCCCGATCTTCTTCTTTCCTCAACTATTCTCAAGATTTTTCAGTGGTAATTCTTTCTACTGCCTCTTCAAAGTATAAGGCTCCCGAGAAAATATCCTCTGCAAACTTGGATTCATGCACAATCTATGGTGCTAATTTAATGGCACTCATATGTTCATATACTAAACATTGGGGGTCATGAGGTTTTGGTTCCGCAACAGAGAGAAATAATTCTTTTAGGATTTCAACCTCCTTCTTGACTTGTTTCTTATTATGTAGAGAAAACATGCCTATGTAAAGAGGAAAAATGGGCCAATACCGTTTGTTTTTCTCTGATAAATAAGCAATAGCTCCCTTTTCTACTATCTGATAAGATATCTCTCTCACGAGTAGTTTATCAGGTACATATTTGGGTAATATATGTGGTGGTCTTGTGGCCCCAAATAATTTGACATAGCTATAATACTTCTTCATGTACTAGTCTCCAATGCCTTTTAGGGCTTTGATAGATCTTGGGGAAATCCTACGTGGGTAAGAACCAAAGATGGATTTGAGCAAGGGAGCGAGAAAATGGTCAAAAATATCATAAAAATGATCTTTGTATTTATCCTCCCATATTTGAGAACAATACACATAAACATGGCTTTGATTTCTGGTCCAATCCCAATTAAAGGCAAGAAAACAATTAGCCGCACAAATCACATCTATAAGATAGGGTGATGTAAAAACCAATATTTTTCATACCTTTAGGGTCCATAACTCGATGTGCAATTTTGAATGATAGGATGGTATCCCAATTGAGAGATTCGCTAGTTTTAGCCATTGTATACGTTATCCAAAATGGATCCAGGAAGGCTTAAAAATCAAAGTTCTCAGAATCAGACAAAACCAACGCCATTGCGTTGGGCTCATTGCACTGATTATGACTATATATATATATATATATATATATTTCTGAAAATGGACACCATATGCGAAAGTTATCGCGTTCTGATCGATTTCCCAAACATGCAAAAAATTCAACTCGTCAAAGTCAACAGGTCATATTAATGACGTCAATAGTACATCATCATGATGTCAGCAGGGACACATGGCATCACGAGGAGGTGACATGTGTCATTCATTTTTGGCAGATTTTTGGGGGATAAGCCCGGTCGACGGGGGCCTAGCCCACGAAGAAGGCCCATGGACCAAGAGCTATCATAGGGGAGTGAGTGTAGATGACACTAGGGCATGTCCACATGCCTCCCATGCGATCTAGAGCCAATAGCTAGGGCAGATGTGTTAAGAACCAAATATCAATATAACATAGAAAAACCTCAGAAAAAGTACTCAACGCCTTGAAAAAGAGATAATTTCAGATAATAAGCCTCTTCGAGGGGGAAACCTCCTTTTACCCCACTTAAATGTTCAAGTACAAGATGA
>ML779063.1:1264693-1297914 GCA_009831015.1 Picea engelmannii | reverse complement strand
TAGTCCCACTCAATTTGGATACTCTAGGAAGAAGTTATGATTGTTTTACCTAGAACACCTTCTTGAGACTAGTCAATAGGACTAGTCAGATACCCTATCTTACACAGGGTGTATCTACAAATTTAAGATGACCCAGAAGATGACATTTTTACCACAGATACCTTACTAATTTTTGTGAATAGCCTATGGAGTTTAGGGTCTGAAACGTTACAGAAAAGTCTTTATAGTGAAAATTCCACAATGACTCAGTTCAGGATGATTCCAAAACCCTATATTGTACAGGCTGTATCTTCGAAAGTATAAGGCCTCAGGAGCTTAAATTTTAACCCAACGTACCTTGATCCGTCTACTAAATATCCTCCAAGCCCTTCCTTCTGAAACATTGTATAAAATAAGTTATAGCAAAAATTCCAAGGTGTCTCATATGTAGCAGCGAATCCCCAAGACCTTGAACTCTGATACCATATGTTAAGAACCAAATATCAATATAGCATAGAAAAACCTCAGAAAAAGTACTCAACACCTTGAAAACGAGATAATTTCAGATAATAAGCCTCTTCGAGGGGGGCAACCTCCTTTTACCCCACTTAAATGTTCAAGTACAAGATGATTCCAAATGAAAATGTCTCCTTGGTATAAATAGGAGACTGGGAGGTATAATTACAACTAATGGAATAAATCTGACATAAATACAATAACATTACTAATGTAATATGCCCCAATTAAGGGGTAATGAGCCAATATTAGGGCTTAACAAGATGAATAGGGGCTTAACCATTTAGAGCCTACCATGCGACCACATGGGCTATCCCATATGAACAAGAGCCTAGTTAAAGGGGGATGGCATGCTCAATATGATGCAACAATGGGTTTTAAACTATATTGTATGTTTTTTTGGATTATTAGCCTAAGTTTAGTGGATTTTGGCCATTTTTGGGGGATTTGGAGCCCAAAAAGAGGCCAGATCTTGGGGGAAAGTTGGGATTTGATTATCAACTAAAAATCCTATATAAACTAGGTGTTTTTGATAGTATGAGGAGGTGGAAAACAACATAATGATGAGGAATTTAAAATCCTAAGATATTTTTATGCAGGGAAGCCATTGAGGAAGCAAACATTGGAGGCTATTTCTAGGAGCTACACTCAACCTTTTTCAGTGCTGTCAGTTGTGTTGGATTATTGAGGTTGAGAAGAACACAACCAAACTAGTTTGTAATCCTTTTGATGCATTTATGATGTACTTTTGAAGCATTGAAGATTAATAAAAAAGCCTCCCCCACTGAGACAAAGGCTTAGAGACATAGGCAACCTTGCCGAACTTCGTTATCAAGATTTTTGTTATGGTTTGTTGTTCCGTATGTTTACTTTCTGATCTGAATTCTTTATGATGGATGTAATATTATTTCATTAAGTTCTTGTTATTTTCTTAATTCCTAAGTGGTAATTGAAGACATGCTTAAAACTCAACCAAGTCTTTAAAATATCATTTTCGGATCAAGTGGTATCAAAGCAAGTTGACAGTTGGTTGTTTGAGTTTGCATCATTACCAGGGAAAAGCTAAGTCATGGTGAAGGCGAGCTTGTAGAAGGAGATACAGAGATTAGATCAAGAAAGAGGACTTCTCGAAGTGAGAAGATGTCATCTGAAGAAGGAATGTCTCAAAACGAGATAGAGTTTCAAAAGACATTCTTCACCTTGTCAGAGATGGTAAAGGTCTTATATGATGATTACTTGGAACGAAAGATGCCTTTCAAGGGGAATCATCAAATCAAGACAAAAGTGAAGAAGGAGAGGGCCCTCCTAAATCTCCTCCTCCACCTCCTTCATCTCCATCATCTTCTTCTTCTTCTTCAAGTACAAGTGCAACTTCTACCGCAAGAAAACATTCCCATAAACATAAGCATGATATGCCATTACTTAATCTTGATGTGAAATTAAAATTTCCCATGTATGATGATGAAGCCAATGTTGAGAGGCTTGATAACTGGGTTAGACAGATCGAAGTTTATTGCAGTGTGCAAGAAATCAAATCTGAGGCAACCCAAATCAAATTGGCATCACTTCGTCTTGCAGGCACAACACTCATCTGGTGGCAGAGTAAGTTGCAACATGGTGCACAACAAGTTGGTAATGTATTTCCATCATGGAAAGATTTTGTTTTTGCACATATAAAGTAGTTTTATCCTTTGGGTTATAAGGAAAAGGATTTAATTGAATGGAGAAGAATTAAACTAAGAAAATGAAAAACAATGCAAGAATACACAGATGGATTTCATAAGATGGCATTAATGTTAAATATTCCATTACATACACAAGAAACTCTTATGAAGTATATACGAGGTTTACCTACAAATATTCGTAACACTGTATTTATGTTTGGACCTACTAATATTGATGAGGTTTCTATTCAAGAAACATATATTGAAGCAGGGAAAACAAGAGTTGGTGTATCAGGGGAATCATCTTCAAGGAAAGAAGACAAAAGAAAGGGGAATGGAAAGAAAGAAAATTTAGCGACAATGAAGGAAGGGAAGCTCTCACAAGCATTGCAAGAAAGAAGGGCATGATGATGACCATTGCTGGAAATTGCACCCATAGAAGAGACCAAAGTGGTTCAAAGAGAGGAAAGGGAGGCAAATTGTTGCAAGAACAACACGACCAACATACTTGAGGTATGATTAAGGTGATGAGACTAAAATCACAGTAGTTGGTTTGATAGGTAAAATTGGTGATGGATATGATTCTAGAAGTAAATTGTTTCATATAAGGGCCATAATGAAACATACTAAGATCGATACATTGATAGATAGTGGATCTCAATCTAACTTGATTTTAGAGGAAGTGGTTAAAAAATTGGGATTGACAACTAAGCTACATCCTAAACCTTACTCACTTAAATGGATAAGAAACAATAATAAATTGCACATAACAAAGAAATTCACTTTAAAGTTTTCAATTTCATCAAAGTTTGTGGATGAGGTAACATGTGATGAGGTGCCACTAAATGAATGTGGAATGGTCTTAAGAATCCATTATTTATATGATCACAAAGAAATCTTCTATAGGGAACATAATCAATATCACTTAACTAAAGAAGGCAATGAATATGTTGTACATGCTCATCACTTAAAAGAAAATCAATCTGTTCAAACAATGGAACAATTAAGAATGACACCTTATGCAAGAAACACACCTATAATTGTGCCAAGTAAAGCAATTGATCTTAAGCATGAACATGAGATGGTTATAGAATGGAAATTCAATCATACTTTGCTTCAAGATAAGCTAATGTCATGTAAGCACATCAAACATATTGGTACATTTTCAGTCATATTTCTGATGTTGTCGCTGCTAGTGTTTTCAACATGGATGGTAGTGGATTTAGTAAGATGTGAATGAGTTCAAGTGGATAACAATATGCTTTCAGTTGTCATGGTCATTTTGCAATTGATTATGATGCAACAGGTGCACATGACAGAGTTTAAAGACAAAGGACAAATTGGGTGGCGTATCCCACACTTGATGTCTGGTTAATATCCTTTTGGAAGACCAAAAGCTCTTAGTGGGGAGGAATGATCCAAAATGGATCCAGGAAGGCCTAAAAATGAAATTTATTGGAATTGGATTAAACCAACTCCATTGCATCAGGCTCATCATGTCGATTCTGACCATATATATTTTTTGGAAAATGGACACCATATGCGAAAGTTATCACATTCTGATCGATTTCCCAAGTAGGCAAAAAAGTCAACTGGTCAGAGTCAACATGCTGTACTAACGATGTCAGTAGTATGCCAGCATGACATCATGATGACATCAATAGGGACACGTGGTAGCATGAGGAGGTGACATGTGTCACTCATTTTTGGTGGATTTTTGGGGGATAATCTCGGTTAGCGGGGGCCTAGCCCATGACTAGGGCCCATGGACCAGGATCTAGAAGAGGAGAGTGATCGTAGATGACACTGGGGCATGGCCACATGCCTCCCATGTGACCCGAAGCCAAGAGCTAGGGCAGATGAATAGGGGTTTGACCGTTTAGAGCCTAGCTCTCGGCCACATGAGCCATCCCATATGACCAAGAGCCCGGGTAAAGGGGGTTGGCATGCCCAATATGCTTCAATAGTGGGTTTTAAACTATATTGCATGTTTGTTTGGATTATTAGCCTGATTTTAGTGGATTTTGGCCATTTTTGGGGGATTTGGAACCCAAAAAGAGGCCAGATCTTGGGGGAAACTTGGGATTTGATTCTCAACTAAAAATCCTATATAAACCAGGTATTTTTGATAGTCCAAGGAGGTGGAAAGAAATAGAATGATGAGGAATTTCAAAGCCTAAGCCATTTTTGTGCAGGGAAGCCATTGAGGAATCGAACTTTGGAGGCCATTTCCGGGAGCTACGCTCAACCTTTTTCAATGTCGTCAGTTGTGTTGGATTCTTGAGGTTAATAAAAACACAACGAGACTAGTTTGTAATCCTTTTGATGAATTTCTGATGTACTTTTGAATCATTGAAGATTAATAAGAAACCCCCCCCACTGAGACAAAGGCCCAGAGACATAGGCAACCTTGTCGAACTCCGTTATCAAGCTTGTTGTTATGGTTTGATGTTCCTTATGTTTAATTTATGATATACATTCTTTATGATGGATGTAATATTATTTCATTAAGTTCTTCTTCTTTTCTTAATTCCTAAGTGGTAATTGAACACATGCTTAAAACTGAACCAAGTCTTTAAAAGATCATTTTTGGATCAATAGGCCATAGGAAACCATTTCATCCTAAAATGGGTGCTGGTTTCTTCACCATAGAGTCTACAAATCATAGAATTCATAATTATATAAAGGGTTTTTAATATTGTGTCGGGACATTTCTTTCTCCATTTTTTGCTAGCCATTCCTCACCGACGAACCAATATTCCATCAGGATTTCAAAATCATTTTGATCAGTCTCGAACTTGTCCAGGAATGATTCGTTCAATGCAACAATGGGTTCCAGGGTATTATATCAAACCTTGACGCATTATGTCTTGAGTGAGGCAATTGGGAGGCCCAAAGCGTTTATTATCAATCCAATATCTTTATATAAATGTACAAAACACCACCTTGCAACATCATTGTAAGGAAAGAGTTCCAGGAGAGAAAATACTATGTGGATGATACTTTTGAGGATATTTCTGTATTCATCACTATTTGGATCATTGAGAGAGAATATTTCATTCTGGAACATGTAAAAAATATCATAATAGCTGAGGCAATGTTCCAATCCATCATGGCTATTTGTATCAGAGATATTGAAAGAATCTAGAACTGTAGCAGGAACATGCGCAACGGGTATTTGGATTTTCCATTTTCTAGTTTTCATCCGAGACATTTTTCCTCCTGCATAAACTATACCATTAAAACAAATAATAACATTACTACAATAATACATATAAAAGTTGCTAAATTCTTTACAAAACACTTACTTGTAGAGTAGAGATAATAATAAACACAATAATTGACCAAACTTTTGGAACAATAACATCTATTCTTCTTGGTGGTAATACAAACAAGTAGGGTGGATTAATTCTCCACAATGTTTTTATGCTTTCCAAATTCCCTCCAAATCCTTGTGCAATTAATGAAGAAATGATTTACAACTTCAACTCGATTAGAGTCATACGCAGTGCCATACATATTTTTGTAGACAATATACTGATCATGACCATTGATCGTATCATTGGAGGAGTAGAACTGATTGGGGAAGGCATCACCGATAAGTTGTTGTCATTGAATTGTTTTAAGGAGGAAGCCTATTTGATAAGTATTATAGCGCCATCTTAATATTATAGAGTCATCGTTGATATTTTGGCCTTGAGAGAATTGAAGAGTGGGAATAAAATAGATGAAGAAAAGACAAGGACCAAGCTCATATGAATCAAAAANCTTTGTAGTTGTTAATGGTTCACTTTTGAAAAGGTTTTGGAGCTTGTGGAGGAATGTGTGAAAGGTATGAAAAGATGAACTTGGAGATTAATGAAGAGATTTTTCTCTCTGGCTTCGGTGACCATATGCAAACATTAAAATTGTAAGTGAATAAATAATCAGATAGGTAAAGAGTAGTTCCTTTCCAAATTTTGGTAGTATGGTTCCTTGCCAAAACTAATAGTTTTGGTGGCGTTGTTGTGTTCTCACAATAAATGATGACTTGCATGGGAGAACCAATTATCTCTGTTTCAAATTAACCACAAGATAATATTTCTTAAGTCTTTGAATTCACCACAAAATTTACAGGCTTACCAATACCATTGACCCCACAAAGACTGCTCTATAGAAAGGATAAGGATACAGTGACTGTGCCTAGTGATCTTCAGGATAATTCAAGAGAGAGAACATTAAAAATGAGATTAGTTGATTTATTTTGAGAATATGGGAAGAGTAGAACACCATAGAGGCTCATACCTGACTATTTTAAGACCATAATGTATTCCTCATCTCTTTTTCCCGACATTGTTTCGCTGCCAGCAAGCGTCCATAGCCCCGCCAAAGTTTCCTTTGTATAGTACAATCATAGACCTGTTTCCAGCAAGAGTCCATAGCCCCGATGAGTTTACTTATACTTTCCACACTAATGATAGTGATTTCAACTTCCTTTTTATTTTAGTAAATGTTCACCCTTTTAGATTTTAGTTATAGATATGTATATGCATGTAGAGTGTGAAGGAAGCGAGGTGATACAAGAGTCATTTTGATCTGTAGGTCTCAGTGAGTTCTTTGATTCATGGGTTCTTCCCCAACATACTTCTATTTAAATTTTGAAATTATGGGAAGGGAGGACTCACGAGAATTATCCATAAGACACCCAGAGTTGTTACTGTATCATGTTTAAAAACCATGAGATGTGTATGAGAATGATCACATGGGAAACCGATTTCCTGTCAACTTTAGTGACTCACACATATGTTATACAAAATTGGTGGCTTCCTCAAACAAAGACTGGTGAATTCGTCCCATAAAGTACAACCAAAATTTAGACTTAACTGTTTAATACAAAACACCAGACATTTCATCATTACAATGAGTACTTGAATAGCTATTCTCCTGCAAGGTGCTCTCTAGTCCTGAGAAACAATTTCCAGTAATTAAAATGCAAAAGAGGTTATCAAGGGATTTATTATGGTATAAAAACAAAAGTGGTAAGATAAAAGTAGGAATATATATTTTTTCTAAATTGGTTCAGACAACAAAGGAAATCCTACTATGTACAAGACTATATCACCAGGGGTGATCGAGAGAAGTATCATTTGAGTATTTGACCATTGACAGGGACATCCTCCTCATCTCCCTCCAATGTTTTGAGTTTGAATGTCCCAGGGTTATGATGAAATAGATATGGGCCCAACCATAAATTTTGGAACTTTGTATGTTTCCCTTTAAGCTCATTTGCTTTGTCCCACTTAAGAACAAGATATCCCTCCTGGAAATCTTTGTTGCCTACAGATGACTTATCAAATCATTTTTTTATTACTTCTTGGTGTTGTATTAAGTTTCTTTTCACATTTTCCCTTTCTTCTTCTAGTTTTAATAACATATCTATCCTTTGTTGCATTACTGGGCATACTTCATCTTGAACAGATTGAGCAAGTTGTAATGAGGGTAAAAAAGGTATGGGTTGGAAAGGTCACTTCTTGTCCATAGACTAGAAAGAAGGGAGAATCACTGATAGAGGGATTAGGTGTTACTCTGTCGGCCTTCAAGGCGTTTGGGATGACCAAATGCCGGTTCCTTTGATGATCATTGACAATTGTCTTGAGGATTTTGATTAGGTTTTTATTGGTTGAATCAACCACTCCATTCCCTTATGGATAGTAGTTTGCTGAATATTTAACTTTAATGTTTAATTCAAGAGCATATTCAATTAATATTAGAGAAGAAAAGTACTTGGAATTATCAAAAACCAAAGACTCTGGGACACCAAACCTAGTGATAATATAAGATTCAAGGAAAGATATCACTTGATTTTCGTTGAATGTCTTCAAGGGGTTTTCTTCTGTCCATCTGGTGAAATAATCAGTAGCATTCAGGAAATATTTGTGTAGCTGAGAAGAGTTGGGATTAATTTCCCCAATCATGTCCAAACCCCATTGTTGAAAAGGGAATTCTATAATAAAAGGTTGCAGGGGAAATGCAACTTTCTTTTCCTTTCCATCTGACCTTTGACATTTATGAAACTTTCTTATATATGCATGAGAGTATTTGAAAAAAGTAGGTCAGTAATATCCAACTCTGAGGACCTTGTGAGTAGTCATGTCACCTCTGAAATGCCCACCAACTGGGCCATTGTGAAGTTCAAATAAGGCCTTGTCTGCATCTTTCTTTTCAAGGAATCTCAGGAAAACACCATCATAATTTTTTCTACATAATATCCCTTGAATGAGATGATATTGGGATGATTTGAGTATGAGGGATCTCTTCTTCTTTGGTTCCATATAAAGTGTATCTGACCCATGGGTTAAATAGTATTTCATTTCATAGTACCATTGGTCGAAATTAACAAGGATGTAGCAAACTTGTCTTTTGAAAAGGCCTTGATCTTTATACAATACATCTTCTTGTGCTTTAGTACTTATCGATTCAACATCTAACTTACATAAGCCCTGCCATTCGAAAATTTTAGTAGGTTTGATACATAGGTCGTACTCTTGTAAGGATTTTATCCAATTATCTCTTTTCTCTCCCAGATCCTTTTGCACTAAGAGATTTCTCACACTGGGATAAGGGACAATTACCTTAGTCTTTGATTTAATCAAGTAAGGCATGAAATGTTTCACAACATTAACTATAGAATATGTCTATTTTTCCACGTGTGGATAATTCAATTCTGCTCCTTTTAAACCTAAACTCATGAAAGAAAAAAGAAACTCATTTCCTTCTTGGTTCTTCTGTGTTAGGATAGATGAAAAAGCAATGTGTGAAGTAAATGTGTAGAGGATAAATCATTGACTGAATTCGAGGCTCAATAATGTAGGGTCTTGTACTATTTCTTCTTTGATTATGTCGAAATACTTCTTTTCCTTAGGTCCCCACTTGAATTATGCATTCTTTTTGATCATGTATTGAAGGGGTTTCACCGTCTAAACACAATTTGGGGACAAATCTTCTTACAAAATTTATCTTCCCAAGCAAATATTGCATAGCCTTTTTGTTATTGGGGGAGGAATTTTGACAATAGATTCAGTCCTTTTAGGTTTGATTTTCATACCATGTTTGGAAATGATGAACCCTAAAATTATACCTTCATCAACTACAAAAACAAATTTTTTTGGATTGAGGGATATACCTGTTAGAATATAATGGATGTGCTCGTTTAACCATAGACAATATCACTATTTTCATCCAAACATAGGCCAAATCCACCCTCGAGCACCTTAACCTTGACAGAGAATAATTTCGAAAGAAAACCCTAGGCTAGATAGCCAAACAAGATAACGCACCTCTCTCCGAGAAGAGTGCACCAAATAGGAGTAAAAAGAGATGATCAGAGATTCCAAACCATAACCAAGAGAGAGTCTAGGCCAAAACCAAAATATTCTAGCTGCAATGACAACTCTCCTCCAAACTTGCGCACAAAATGGCCAGCTGCAGTGCACACAAGTGATACTTTTGCAGTTCTGAGAATGCCTGCTAGAGTGAATATTGGCCTCCTGTATTTATACTAAAAATGGAAAAATTCCTGGGCCGACTTCTCGTTCTGGGTGCCTATTTACTTAGTATATAATATTTCCTTTATCCGACTTCTTCTCTTGGAGGCTAATAACCTAATACAAATTATCCTCTTGAGTCGACTTGTCTTCTATGGTTATTAGCCAACTAATTTAGGGTTTCTTCTTGCTTCCCGAAATATTCTATTCTCCTCAGGTTTATAGGTAGAGGTAAATACCTCTCGAAAATACCATAATATCAACACTCCCTCCTATCTAGAGAGGTATTTGAAAGTAATGGTCTTGAGAACAAACATACAATTTACCTGGTAGCATCAACATAGTCGTATAGACTATCTCATGACTAGATCATGAGAACCATCATCACTATTAGTTTCATCAACTGCATCATCTCTCGAAACCATACTCCATATGAGTAATCAGACATGATGCTGGATAAGTCACTCACTCCACAGAGTGACACAAGATCCATTCTTCTACTCTGGACATATGTCCTAGAAGAATACATGTTCTGAACCATTTTTCGTCTGGGAAATCTCTGTCCATTGATCATCCATATGGATGATAATCATTTCCAACACTAATGATAGTATTCAAGGCGATCAGAACAATGTCATCCAATAGAACACAACTGTGTCTATCCATAGTAGCACACAACTACAATCCAATGGTACATTTCCACACCAAGTAGCACACAGATACTTGATCAATGACATATAGTCACAATCAGTGGAACACATCCACTACAATAGTATACATATAATATCCAGAGACATACAATATCCATAACAATCATATCATCAACCTGCACAGAAAACATTGTTATGATATATAAATTGAATCATCTGGGACATTCTTCCACTCACATCTGTGAGATCTGGAAGAGCATCTTCCCTAAGAAAGTAAAACATCAACGATGATTTATTTGGACTATTCTTCTCAAACAAGGAAGAATAACTGTCTCGATTTATGAGTTTGGACCATTCACCTATCTGGGCCATTCCTCTGGAACTAAACAAAGTGCAACTTGGAGAGAATGAATCTACCCTAGGGAATGTCTGTCCCTGATTGTTGAACCTAGACCATTCGCCTATCTGGGCCATTCCTCCAACACTAAAAAAAGTGCAACCTAGAGAGAATGAATCTTCCCTAGGGAATGATTGTCCGGACCATTTTTTAAGGAAATGACTGTCCTGCACCAACTTCCAAAACAGACCATTCTTCGAAACTGCTCACAATTGCGAGCTTCGAAAGAATGACTGTCCAGCAAAGCAGACCAGTCTTCTTGATCACTACTGAGAGTGACTGTCAAGAAGATAGACTGTCCTAGACCATTCCTTATGTTAACCACAAGGGGAATCACTGTCTATGGTACATAAACAATCCATCGAACCATTTTCATTACAAAAATGGCCGTTCGATCTGGACCATTTTCTGAACTGGAAAATGCATGTCCGTTAGAAATCTCAAACCACTTTCTGAACTGGAAAGGAACTGCTCATCCTGGACCATTTTTCCAACTGAAAAATGACTGTCCATAAATCAATAACACATGAGTGCTCCCTCCCAACCTAGTAGTCATATCTTCCTTTTTCAATAAGGAAGTCATCTCCACGAGCTCCAACTCAAGTACACAAACGATTTCATCTTGAACAGAGGCTTTACCAAAATGTCTGCTTATCTGCTCATATGTGAAGATATATATTGGAGAACCGCTTCTCCTTTCTGGACTTCATCATGGAGAATGTAATGCTTGATATCAATGTACTTCGGTCTTTCTGGAACATTGGTTTTATGAAGGATTTATATAGCTCTGATCATCATAGTTGAATTCAACTCTTTTGTTTCTTGCTAACTCATAACATCATGGAAAGGGTCAAAATTGGAACATATCTAAGTGTTACTTCTTCTGTCATCATGAGAGCTTTGTCATGGATTGGCAATCCATCATCCTTTAGTTCTGAGTAACCATTCATATACAATATCTTTGTTATATAAGGTTTTTTACCACACTTCTGCTGTGCATTAGAGGCTCCATACCAAGTTGTTTGAATCCATACAAAACCTTCTTCCATCTTCATACAAGCGTATCTTCGTGGTATACCTCAAATTATTGAGGTTGTTCTACATACGTTTTTTTGTTCAATTATTATAGAGAACAGTCTTTGCATTCATTTGATGTAAACTCCAACCCATGGATATTGCGGATGATATAATGGCTCATGTAGAGGTATGTCTAGTTTACTAGAACAAGCAATCATCATAGTCTTCTCCCTCCATCTGGGAGAAACCTCTAGTTTTGGATCTTGCAATGCTTACATCCATAAGTCTTCCATACATTGTTCTTCATAACAACTTTCATTTCCTCTGCTTGATTTCTTTTAGTGAGTTTAGGTCAGGCTGGTAGTCTTGTGATTCTTGATACAATGATTGGTTTCTCTGTCTTTTCTTTCTCTTTTGGAATCTTCATATTCTTACTTTTGTTTTTCTTTAGCTCTTAGGTTCATGGAGTTTTATATAGATTCCATGCCCTAAAGATTCCAACTTCTTCCTTTCATCATAGGATCATGGATGTGGATGGACAACCAAGGATACTTTAAGGTTTCTTTTCAAAGAAGACTTCTTCTAAGGTCACATTGAACAAGTGCTTATTTTTCATGGTTGCTTCCATGGATAGATACTTCATCATCTTCAATGGATCATATAATTTAGGATTAGCTCCCTCCTAATCCTTGCTTCATGCATGGATGCATTCTCTTCTTTTGGAAATATATAATCAACTCTCTCCATCTAGGAGAGTCCACGCTTATGTCCGCATCCTTATTTCCTTCTGCAAAGTGTGACAAATATTTTTCCAATTTCCTCTTGATTGTTGACTTCTTTTTGTCTTTACTTCTTCTAGGTTTCTTCAAGATTGATTCTGATTTCGGCTTATCTTGCAACTTGTTACTTATGTAATATCTTCCACATGAATTGTTACCAGGGGTTGTTGATGTACTTCATGATTTCATGTGTATTGTCTGACTTGTATTCATAGTGATAACAATCCTTATCTTGTTGTTCTTCCATAGGTATAGTTTATCTTGGAACATATTATCTTCTAGGAAATAAATATACAAGATATGTACAGAAAACATGGTATGTACAAGAACTATGAGGAGTATTGTTACCTTGTCTTAGAAGAACAAGTTTGTTCCATCCTACTTAGTCTTCTTTGAAGGTTCCTTTTCTTCGGCAACTTATGCTTCATGTGTCTCCTTCCTTTTATTATGCTCGGGACAATGATTCTTCTAGTGACCATATTTTTGACAGTTGAAGCATTGTATTTTTGACATATCTTTCTCTTGATTTGGCTTCTTCCTGGAGCCAAAATTCCTTTTATTCCTGAAATTCTTGAACCTTGATTTGAAATCTTGATCATCGTATTTATTTTGGGGTTTCTCTTTTGCACTGATCCTTGATTCTTCTTGTGCACAACAAGTCCAAAGTTCTTCAAATGTAGGATACTCCTTCCTCGTGTTCATGCTTGCGGCAAATGCATCCCATGTCTTGGGAAGAGCATTGAGTACTATGTTTACCGATTCCTTCTCTAAAATGATCTCTTCAATAGCTTGTAGTTAATATTTTAACTGAGAGATTCTCACAAAGTATTATGTTATGCTGTCATCATCATTCATCTTCATGTCACAAAGCTCATTCTTCAGACTCATTACTTGTCCAATGTTTCTAACTGAAAAGAGGTTTGTTAGGGCATCATACATCTTCTTATAAGAATCAAGATAGGAGATGTAGAGTATTAGGTGGTCTTTTATAGAGTCCACTATGATACTCATGGCATTGATGTCAATGTCTCTGAACTTCTCCATAACTGCAATGTTGTGTGGTTCCTTCTCTTTTCCTTCTTCAAAATATGGTTCCACGATCTTTCCTTTCACGATATCCAACACTTTATTCTTGGAAATGATGAGTTCAATACTTGTCTTCAACACTTTGAAGTTAGAAGCTCCATATAACTTGTTTTCTGACTTCATAGAGTAAGTCATGGTTGCCTTGACTTGGTCAACCCTAGATTTGATCAAAAACTCAACCTTGATGTCTTGGCTTGCTAAGAGTACTAGGAGATGTGCTAGGCTAGGGTGCACTAGTACATCTGGAAATTAGGTCAATCCCTTCACTTAAGGTGCCTCAACGAGAGGGTCAGGGTTTCTGCAACTGCACCTACTAGTAACCCTAGCGACAATGCTTTAATAACTTCTCCTGCTAGAAACCCTAGCAAAAGTTCTTCAACGAGCTTAGTATCCTTACGACTATGCTCCCTTTCAGTGGTTAGACTGAATGAAGGAGGTGTGGGCCCATAACCTGTTAGAATATAATGGATGTGATCATTTAACCATAGACAATATCACTATTGTCACCCAACCATAGGCCGAAGCCACCCCTGAGCACCTTAACCTTGATAGAGAATAGAGAATCATTCCAGAAGCAAACCCTAGGCTAGATAGCCAAACAAGATAGCACACCTCTCTTCGAGAATAGTGCACCAAATAGGAGTAACAAGAGATGATCAGAGATTCCAAACCATAACCAAGAGAGTCCAGGCCAAAACCAAAATCTTCTAGCTGCAGCAGCTGCAACGACAAGTCTCCTCCAAACTTGCGCACAAAATGGCCAACTACAGTGTGCACAAGTGTTGCTTCTACAGTTCTGAGAATGCCTGCTAGAATGAATACTAGCCTCTTGTATTTATACTAAAACTGACAAACTGCCTGGGCCGACTTCTCATTCTGGGTGCCTATTTACTTAGTATATAATATTTCCTTTATCTGACTTCTTCTCTTGGGGGATAATAACCTAATACAAATTATCCTCTTGAGCTGACTTGTCTTCTAGGGTTATTGGCCAACCAATTTAGCGTTTCTTCTTGCTTCCCGAAATATTCTATTCTCATCCAGTTTACACGTGGAGGTAAATACCTCCTGCAACTACCATAATATCAAAAATACCATACCTCCTGCACCTGTTGAATACTCTTATCAAATGGGTTATATGGTCCTTTTCATATTTGGAGAAGATAGTAACATCATCCAAATACACCACGCCACAATATCCATTCAAGCCTTTGAAAGCGATATCCATTACTCTTTGGAAGGTTTCCCCAACGTTGATAAGACCGGATGGAATTTACTGTATGAGTAGGTTCCCCATTTATTTTGAAAGGAATTTTTCAGTTGGTCATAATGGGCAACCAGAACTTGGTTATAACCAGAGAAGCCATCTAGTAAAGAGAGCATTTCTGAACCAGATACACATTGCAATATTTACTCCATAGGAGGTACTGGATAATTATCTTTCTTAGAATATTTTTTCAAGTTTATGAAATCAATGCAAAGCCTAATGTCCCCATTCTTCTTCCTTACTGGTAAAAGGTTAGCAATCCACTAAGTATGTCTGACTGGGAATATAATTTTAGCGTCTAACAACTTGTTTAACTCATATTTAACTTGTGGCTAAAGGATAGGGTGCATCTTTCTCATCTTTTGTTGAAAAGGTTTTGTTTGAGGCTTCATTGCAATGATTTGTTGTATGGTGATGCAAACCCCCCCTGGGGATCGCGTGACCTCCCAGTCTAGGATCGATTTACACAAGAGCCAAAGTGTTAAGGTTTAAGCTATTATTAGGTTTCTTTTCAATTTACTAGATAAACATAGCATATATAGGATCACTGAGAGAAACACAATCACAATATACACATCATTTATCCTGGGAAATCCTCATGGGGGAGAAAACCTAGAAAAAACTTCCTTAATATAGATAGCCAATACAATGCCAAGACAATAAACCAAAACAATAGAGAATATCCAACACTGATTAATGCACCTCTCTCTTCCTTCTTTTCTCAACTGCAGCTATCAAACTTGCGCACTAGATGAGTGAATGAGTGAGTAAGGTAATGAGGCATTGGCTTCCTTTATTTATACAAACTGGTAGGTGATAAAAAGGTGTCTCTTCCCTAGGTATGGACGACTTGTCATATTAGTGGTTAAAACCACTTTAATTAGCATGGGGGATGACTTCTCAATTTGCATATATTTAGGGTTTTGACCAATCCACAAAAGGGAATTTTGTCAATTACAATGCTCGACATGATCAATCCACAAAAGGGGATTGATCTAATGAATAATAAATGAATAATAAATAGAGTAATCTTTGAAGTTACAATATTTCAACACTCCCCCTTAACAAGAAGGGTATTCTACAACATCATCAGGAGAGAGAGAGGGAAACATCAAAAACATCTGGAACACTGACTGGCATATCTATAAATCATTAGAAGTTTTTCTTCATCATCAATATCATCATCCACAACAAGGAGTTGGATTGACATCATCATCATCATCTGCATCAACATGGATTAGTATAACACTAATACATCATCATCATCAATAACATCACAAGGCTGATACAATATCAACAACGACAACATCACAACACGAAGGCTGGAGCATAGTTAACATTAACACTAGGCTAGAAATCTTCAGCATGAAGATGACATCTCAAAAACATCAACACGAAGATGGAAATCATTAGCATGAAGATGGAATCTCAACAAAATCAACATGAAGATGGAAATATTCAGCATGAAGTGGCATCTCAACAACATCGACATGAAGATGGAAATATTCAACATGAGGCAGACATCACAAAAAAATCAACATGAAGCTGGAAATATTCAGCACGAGGTTGGCATCACAACAAAATCAACACAAAGCGAGAAATCTTCAGCACGAGGCTGACATCACAACAACATCAACACAAAGCTGGAAATCTTTAGCATGAGGCTGGCATCAAAAAACTCAGTACGAAGATGGAAATATTCAGCACACGACTGACATCACCACTACTCCCCCTTTCGAGGGATGTCCTTTCAGACTACACCAATATTATCTCAAAAGTGCTCAAAATTTACATGAGACAGAGGCTTGGTCAACACATCTGCAACATGTTCATCCGTGATAACATACTGGAGCTTTATGGATCCTCTCTGCACCATATCAAAGATGTAATGATATCATATTTCTATGTGTTTTGACTTGTCATGGGACACAAAGTTCTTTGTCATCTTTATGCAACTTTGTTTATCACGTAGAATCACGATTGCTTCCATATCCAGATCAAATAGACCTATCAAAAAATTCCAAAGCCATATGGCTTCAAAACTGGTGGAACATGCAATGATGTGTTCTGCTTATGCCGTTTTGAGAGAAATACTTGATTGATTCCTACTCTACCATGAGATCATGGCTGACCCCAGATTGAAACAACATCCTGAAGTGCTCTTTCTATCAGAGACACTTCTAGCCCAATCTGAATCGGTATAACCACTCAGTCTGAAGTCATGATCTCCATTATAATTGAGACCAAAATCTAATGTATCCTTAAGGTACATCATCACATGTTTTGAAAAAACCAGGTGAACACGTCTGGGCTCTACCATAAATTGACTCAAGGTGTTCACAACAAAACATATATCTGGCCCGGTGTTCATCAGATACATCAATGATCCAATGATTTGTCTGTACAATGTAGCATCAATCAATTCCGATGAAGTGTCAACTGAGAGATTCAACTTTGTTTCCATGGGTGTATTAATGGATTTTCACTCCAACATATCAAACCTCTTTAGTATTTCAACTACATACTTCCCTTGGTTAAGGAAGATCTTCTCTGGGCTTTGCCAGACCTCTAGACCTAAGAAATAGTGCATTAGGACAAGGTCTTTCATCTCAAATTTTGTAGTGAGCTTCTTCATACAATTAGTGATGAGATTTTCTTCTCCAGTTAGAAATAATTTGTCCACATACAACAACAATATAATAGGCTCATCATTCATAACCTTGAATTAAAGGTTAGAATCTTCTTTAGTCTTGGTAAAGCCCAAGCTTGTCAGAAAACCGTCAATTCTTCCATGCCAAGATCTAGGAGCTTGTTTCAATCCATACAGAGCCTTCTTCAATATGCATACATCAGTCTTTCTGTCTTCTACTTCAAATCCTTGAGGTTGTTCTATATGCACTTCTTCTTAAATGACACCATTTAAGAAAGTTTTTTTCACGTCCATCTGGTGTAACTTCCTCTTCATCTTAGCTGCAAGGGCTATGATGGTTCTAATTGAAGTGTATCTAGATACAGGAGCAAACATCCCTTCATAGTCAATGCCTTCCTTTTGACAAAAACCACGAGCAACAAACCTTTCTTTATATTTCTCAATAATTCCATCACCAACATGTTTGATCTTGTATAGCCATTTGGAAGATACCACATCCTTGCTCTTCGGTCTAGGAACTATTTCCCATACATCATTCTTTATAATGGATTGCTATTCTTCTGTCATGGAATCTGCCCATTATTTCTTCTAAATGGCTTCTTCAAATCAAGTAGGCTCCTTGTCTAAGAGATCACACATCAAAGCCATATTACTGGAGAATGGCTTGGGTTTCTTGACTTGTCTCATGGTTCCTTCGGGGGCACCATACTTCTCTCCATCTTGAATAAGTTCCATTGCCGAGGCTAGCTTTCTCTTGTGGGAGATCGTCATATGGGGAGGTTCTTGAGATTATATTATGTCATGATCTTCTAGAATCTCCTCATCAGAGGAAGTTATGACTTCCCTCACTGGTTCTACAACTTTGAGAGCCACAGGTTCTTCTTCATATACTTTTTCAAGCTGGTATCTTCTTGATTTTTTAAGTGATGCATCTTCATAAAAGGTTACATCTTTGCTGATCTCAATATGATGGTAACCTGTTATGTATATTTTGAAGGCCTTGGAGAGCTCACAATATCCAACAAATATTCCCTTCTTTCATTAAGGGTCCATCTTGGTTCTCTTCTCTTTTGGAATGTGTAAAAATACGAGACAACCAAATATTTTGAGATGGGTTACTTCTGGCTTCTTTCCAGAGAACATCTCTTTAGGGGTATTGAACCCAAGTGCACTATGGGATAATCTGTTCTGTACATACACTACTGTTCTTGCTGCTTCTACCCATAAGTGCATTGGAAGATATTTATCATGGATCATGGTCTTCACTGCTTCCATTATAGTTCTGTTCTTTCTTTCTACTACACCATTTTGTTGAGGATTGTAGGGAGTGGTGAGCTCCCTCTTGATTCCGACATATTTACAAAAGTTTACAAACTATTTTGAGGTGTATTCTCCTCCATTATCTGACTTGAGTATCTTTATCTTTCTTTCAGAGATATTCTCTATCAAGGCTTTGAATTCCTTGAATTTATCGAACACTTCATCTTTTGATTTCAAAAATTAAACCCAGGTTTTGCGAGAATAATCATCAATAAAAGACACATAGTATACATACCCACTGATGGAGATTGATGGCATTGGACCACATGCATCTAAGTGAATGAGCTCTAGGACTCCTTCTTCTTTGTTGTCTCACTTCGAGAAAGGGTTCTTGATGTTCTTTCCTTGTGCACATCCATTGCACATGCCCTCATGGTCAACCTTGAATTCCAGTAGACCTGTAACTACCTTGCTTACATATGATAATGCCTTGTAGTTAATGTGAGATAATATTCTATGCCAAAGTTCACATGGATTCTCAATGGAATGAATCAAGGTTTCTTCTGAGTGACCTTTTAGCTTATATAAGCCACCTTCTTCTTTTCCAATAACAATTGCTTCTTCCATGGTTTTTCCTTTGGGCCACATAAGAAATTCTCCATCTATGAAAACTACTCTGAATCCTTTCTTATCTAAAGCTAAGATAGAAAGTAAATTATTTTTCAAACCTGGTATATATAGTACATATTTCATCTTCATTGGGGTTCTTGAATCAAGTTTGTAATTTGATTCTCCTACTCCTTTGATAAGGTACCGATAATCATCTCCAAGTGTAACTTTATGGGGAAAAGTTATTTTCTGTAAGGAAAGAGAGAATGTCTCTTTGACCTGTCATGTGCTTGGAAGCACCACTATCTATGATCCAAGTGTCCTCACCAGGTGACACTGATCTTGAGAGGGAAGAGATTAAGACATAGTCTTCAATCTGTTCTTTTATCATCTTTGTGGGTGGATCTTCATCTTCAACTGTGTGGGCATTGTTCTTCTGGTTTCTCTTCTTGTATTCTTCTCTTCCAGCAGGAAAATTCTTAGCAATATGGCCCATCTTGTCACAATGGTAACATTGGTAGGATGATAAATCTTTTTCTCTTCTTTGACCTTTCTGAAACTTCTCGAATCTCCTTGGAGGGTGAGATTATTTATGTATGGATTTTTTGGGGGGGTGAGATTCCTTATGTTGATGATTTTCTTTCTAGAAGTAAGATCTCTTCCTTATTTAGTATGAGCAACTAGGGATTGATCTTCATCTCTTGATAGTATTGCTTCTCAGTTAGCCACTGTTGTTTCTTCTTGAACACATTCTTCCCAATGTCTGTCAAAGCGTAGTTTCTCCTTTTTGGCACAAATAGTTTGGATTAATGCATCCCAAGGTATTGTGAGACCATTAAGGGTTGTCATTATGAGTTTGTATTCATATAGGGTATCACCAATTTATTCTATATTTTCCATGAATTGTGATATTCTAGAGAAATACTCTTGAACTGTTTCTCCTTTCTGCATCCTTGTACTTTTGAGTTGAGTTCTTAGATTCATCTTTCGGTTGATGTTCTTTCCTTCATACATCCTGGTTAGGGCAAAAAAAAATTATTTTGGATTATTCTTTGAAGCCACTTGAGGAATCAAGTGATGTTTAATACAATCTACAATGATTCTTTTGGCCATAATTGTGTCCTTTTAGTGTTTTGTTTTAGCTGCAACATCGATAGGTTCTGTCACATCTTCTTTAATGAATATTGCTAGGTCATTGTCTTCAAGAATGAGTGAAATCCTATACTTCTAGGCACAAAATTTTTCCACACCTTCTAGCTTGTCAACAATCTTAGTGCTTACAGACATCTTTACCTAGAGCTAGGAAAATGACCAAAAATTGAAAATGCTCAGAATTTAATTTTGAACTTTCTAGGAGGTGCGCTTGGCTGAGGCGAGTAGCCTAGTGCAGTTAGATTTCAAAAAATCCAAATTTTTCCCCTTCAAATTGGACCAGAGGAATTCTGGATTGGTACTTCTGGTACTGGTTCTAGTTTCTTGTTACTTCTGGTTTTTTGGTACTTCTGGTTTTCTCGCACTAGTCAAAACTAGGGTTTGAATTTCCAGATGATCTAACCATTGAAAAAGTTTGCTCAAGGTGCCAAAGAGTTCCTTAGGCTAGGGAACCCTTTTCTATATGGTTTTTAGGCTGATATTCCTCTTCAACAAAAATCCCTAATTTTCTTGTACAACAACAGTGACATTTTTCTTTATCCAGTGAAATATGATCTCTTTAGTTTAGCTCTGATACCATGTTAAGGTTTAAGATATTATTAGGTTTCTTTTCAATTTACTAGATAACCATAACATAGATAAGATCACTGAGAGAAACACAATCACAAGATACATAACATTTATCTTGGGAAGCCCTCATGGGGGAGAAAACCTATCAAAAACTTCCTTAATATAGATAGCCAATACAATGCCAAGACAATAAACCAAAACACTAGAGAATATCCAACACTGAGCAATGGGCCTCTCTCTTCCTTCTTCTCCCAACTGCAGCTATCAAACTTGTGCACTGGATGAGTGAATGAGTGAGTGAGGTAATGAGGTGTTGGCTTCCTTTATTTATACAAACTGGTAGGTGATGAAAAAGTGTCTCTTCACTAGGTAGGGCCGAATTGTCATCTTAGTGGTTAAAACCAATTTAATTATCCTGGGGGTTGACTTCTCAATTCGGATATTATATTTAGTGTATTGACCAATCCAAAAAAGGGGATTTGGTCAATTACAATGCCTGACATGATCAATCCACAAAAGGGGATTGATATAATGAATAATAACTCAATAATAAATAGAATACTCTTTGCGGTTACACTATTTCAACACAAAGAAACTCTCGGGTCCCCACAGAACCCTTAGAATCCTATCCACATGCCCTTTCTTCCTTACCTGCACGAAAATTCGGGTTCGCGAGGGTCTTTTTACTCCAATAGAGTCTTCACGTGACCTCAGGCCAAAACCTAGGGCTTAAAATTTTGAAAGCGACAAATTAGACGTTTCGGAGCTTCGGGCTTCGAGAGTTTTTCCCTCAACACCTTCCAAAACCTCTAAACACCGAACTGGCGAATTCCCATACTGACGCTCCAGAACTTCAGTCTTTGGGGGTTTTTACGACACAATACTCCAAATCCTTCGAATGCCGAACTAGAAAACTCCCGGAGGGTCCAAGGATCAATGGTCCACACTTATCCAACAACCAACGACTGTGATCTGCTCCAAAACTCCAAGATTCAAGACTTTAATCTCCTAGTCACCACTAGACTCCTGAATCACCGAATGCGAGACTCCCGAAGAGTGGACATCCACGGTTCATGTTCGCCTATCAATGGATGATCTGGATTGACTCCAGGCTTTGGGAATTTTCTTGCCAGAACACTTTTCACCCATGATCCTTTGGATAGACGAAATTCTGAACATGTGATGATTTGTAGACATGTGTCCTCGAAAGCCAACGATCTAGATTAACTTTGGGCTTCGAGACTTCAGGGAATTATTCACTTTTCACAAAAACAATCAATTTTTTTCGGAGTGTCGAATCGTCAAACCACTCAAGGATCTGACGAATCACGCTTATCATTGTGATCTATGGTGTAGATTCACTTTGGGGCTTCGGGCCTTTGGGGTTTTTTACTCCTTTGCAACAAACAATCAAAAACTGCTGGAGAAATGAAGTCCGAAGGACTCAAGGGTTTAATGTCCTTACTTCTTACCTGGATCCAAAGACTTTGAGGGAGTTTGTCTTCTCCCAAACATATCTTGTCTCTCACCTTGAAAAAAAGATATTTCTTTCCCTTAATCTTTTTCTTCTTGAAGGAATTAGACTTTGGTGCACACCTTGCGCTTCCTTCCTAAGATTTTCTCTTGAAATAATCACACCCTCAGTGCACTATTTGAGCTATCTCCTTGGCTTGGGACTTAAAGAAGTCTCTTGCACACACCTTACACTTTCTCTCCTCAAGCTTCTTCAAGACTTAACAAAGTGTTGACTCTGTGCACTAACCTCCTCTATGAGATTTTATACTCCTATGATTATAGGTGCAATCCTTTCACTCACTCTGCGTAATCTTACACAATATCTCATGAGATTTTGAACCTGTAACGGTTCAGCCTCTCCACTCATTGCGTGGGAAATGTGCACTCCTTGCACCGATATTTCAGAAGAGAAACAATTGAAACTTAAATAACCATTACGTATTCATTCAACAAGCCATTTAGATGCACAGGAACACATAAAACACAAAGATAAATAACACAAGATTTACCCAGTTACTCAAAGACAAGCAAGCTCAAAACTTAAAATAAAATCTCTTCTTCTATATTCCCTCAACAAATATTTACAAGGAGTTCAAAAACTCTTTGCAACTTTCTGCTTCTTCTTTACACAACTATTAACAACAACAAAAACAACTCTTGGGTATAGATTACATTGATTTATACATGAGGGGGCTTCTCAAGCCTTCCCTCCAGACTATTTTAGTGCTTTCATATTATAATTAAAGCATCCTATCACTAAGGCTTATTACAATAAATGGATATTAAAATCAAGATATGAGTCAGTGCTCAAAATGTGTACATCATAAAAACATTAAAGGAAAATACAATCCCCAGGAGCACATACAATGGCTTAAGCTGCAAGATCTTATGATATCTTTAATTACAATACTTTCAAAAATTAAAGTGACTCGCCCTCCTTGGAATCCAAACCAGTTTAGTGCATTGCATTGGATGCTGAGTCATCTTCCACCTTGCCTCATTTAATGATGACGGTGATGCTCCTGCATCATATGGTGTTGGTGTCATAAGTCTTGAGGTATTCATATTTCCAGGAAAATATATCTTTGTATTACTTGAACAATTTGATGAAATATTGTCTTTCATTAGGAGAACAATTCTTTTCCATATTGATATTTTGAGGTGTGGTACTTCTTCCTAGTTTTACCACTTCAAAATGCATCAATGAGCTATTGGTTTTACAATTTGTTAATCTTTTAAATTTTTCCTAGAGGTCATAAAGTTTATCCAGTCTCACTACGCTCTTAGGGATGTTGTTGCTTGGACTAGGTTGATTTCTTGGTTGAGTTTGATTAGTGGCATCAAATTTCATCAGTTGATCATGTTTACCTTCATCTATAATAGAGTCTTTGAATGTGTATTTTTGGTGTAGAAAGTTAATAATATGTTGGTCATCATCGAAGAATCTCCAATTGGTTATGTTGTTGAGAATTGAGGGCTTGTACAAAAGTTCAACATAAAAGGTATCAAGCATTAATCCTTCCGACGATATTAATCTTGATGCAACATTAGCAAGTAAGTCAATATCACAGTTCAACGAACGAGGAATATGACTCATATTAAATGCTTTGAAAAATTGGATCAGTTCCCATACCTCGTGTTGGTAATGTTTAAGATGACTTGAAAGACAATGTATGGTATTCCTTACATGCCTTATAACAATTTTTGAATAACCAAATACCTTAATTTTCTTTGCTTTCAAGTCTACTATTTTTTTCAATCCTTGTAGTAGGGATTCATATTCAACAGTATTGTTTGTGCATTGGAACTCAAGTCTACATGCAAACAAAGTTTTCTTTCCTTATGGATCTTTGAATATGTAGCCAACACCTGCACCTTCTATAGACTTGGATCCATCAAAAAATAATGTTCACATATTAGTATCCCCTTTTTTTTGGTTCAATAGCTAATTTCAATTTTTCATTTTTTTTTGAATTTTTGGGGTTAATGGAGTTAGTAAGTATATCTAATATATCCTTGGATGTTATGTAAGAATGTACACTATAAGTAATGTTATTTTGATCTACTAGATCACAATTAGGCTCAACAATCTGAGTCCAATGAAGGATTTCAGATTGTGTGTTTGATTCCGCAAAATGAGATATTTCAGATGTGTAATTCCCAAAAAACGTATCATATGAATAATTGCCCAAAATTGAATTATTAAATATCATAGGTTCATTTGCATCATTCAAATCAGTAACCCCATGCTTCATATATATTTCTCTATCAATTATGATCTGATTAAGTTTTCCATTGAAAGGAAGCCATAAATGTGATCAATCAACAACAAAATACCCATTTAGCACAACAAACCAATCTTTACTCAAAAGCATGCCATAATTGTTAGGTATGTCTACCACAATGATATCAATAGTTTGATGAATTTTAGGATTAGAAGAGATCCTAATTAAAACATTCTTTAGTTCCCCAATTACTTTGACTCGAGTTATATCTAACTAAATAATTCGAATATCATAAGCTTCAGGCTTGACATTAAGCTTCTCACATACTTTAAGGGGAATTACATTAGAATAATATCCTGAGTCTACCATGCAATTATGGACATTCCTATTAAGTATTTCAAAAGAAATTAGGAAAGGGGGGGTAGTAGGTATTGACCTTTGTCCAGTTAAGGATGCATTTGTGTCCACTTAACTCTTGTATGGAGTGTCGTTGTTGAATAGGTTATCTTTGGTTGTTCCCTTCTTTGTCCCTGCATTAACTTATTTAGTGCCATTGGAAGTCTTTCTCTATAGAGTTTTAATAAAAAAATATTGAATCTGAGGGAGTTTCATGAGTTCAAATAGGGAAATATTGGCTTTAGTTTTCTTCAAATATTCCAAGAATTCATATTCCAATTTTTTCTGGGGAAATGGAAGAAGCACTTGGCTTAGGCATTTGATCGTTAGATTTGTGGTTGAAGGGTGTCATTTTAGAAAGGTTGGGAGCAGTCAGGTTGGTAGGAGATGAGGTTTTCTTGGTATTGGAAGTGGTAGTTGTAGTAGGATTGGAAGTGTTTGGGGGTATTAGATGAAATGTTCTTGCTTGAACTTCTAGTAGTTACAACGTTTTGGGACAGGTTTATTTCCTCCATTTCTTCCTCCTCTCCACCATAAGTGATATCCAAAAATGAATTCAATTGTTTCTCTTGTGCTCCTTGATACTCCTGTGATTGTTCATGTTGTTGATGCTTTTCCTCTCCTTCATTCTTGACCTCAATCATATTTTTTGTTGCCCAAGTTTGTAAAGCTTGAACAATATATTCCATATTAATCCCATATTCCTGGGAAGGATTGGTTTTATTGGTTGGGGGGTACTCTAATATTTCTTGGGAGGAAATCTAAGAAAAATATTTGAGTTTGAAGATCCTTCTCCAATAGTCTTCTTCAAATCTATCAGTTCATTGGATATTTTTTTAACAATTATCTGGGGAGATTCCATATCCATGGAATCAAAATCCTTCTTCTCTTCTAAGGGTTTGGACACAGTTGCTTTGTTTTTACCCTTTTCATTGGATGGTTCTACCCCATGATTCCGTTTTAAACTCAACATGCTCTTTTCAACTTTAAGAGATTCATGAAAATCTTCTTCGAGGGTGGATTTCTCATCATTATTAACAAACATCGCCATAGACATAGGAAAACCAAAAGTGTATAATTCAATGGAAATGTCTTCAATAGGTTTATAGGATCGTGGGATTCATTTCAATAGGGTAAGGAAGCATTGATTGTAGAATCCATTTAATTCTTGATAGTTCTAGGGCTAAAGTTGTTGTCATTTTGTTTTCCCCAAACTTCCTTAGAAAAATGGTCTAAAAAGTTCTCCAACAAGTAATGGATTCTTCCTATAGAGAGAAGAACCATGGTGAAGATTTATTCTCAAATGTAAGGGGGAAAAAATGACAAACAATATCCTCATGCCAATTTTTTGTAGTCTTACAGGAAGTAAGAATTTCTTTACATGGTATTTAGCAGAATCCTTTCGGTCAGGGTCAAATTTTAGGAATAATTTCTCAGGGTGTTTAGGCATATCATGAAGTATCCCATGTACAACTACTTCATTAAGAACAAGCCAATACTGATAGGGAGGGGGATTTTTATTCACATTATCTTCAACCATATTTTGAGGGTGATACAAGACAAGCTGTATTGGATTGTTTTTTGGTTCACTCTTGTGTTCTTATTCCTCCTCAAAGTCCCCCCTCAACTCATTTCTTGGTGTATAATGTGAGGATATGGGAGGAGAGGGAGGTCTACCACTAGCACCACCATAAAGTAAGAAACATTCAAGTTCAGAATCAAAAGTTTTGACAAAATCCGATGTGTCTTGGGGTAGGTGATATTCTGGGGTTTCGACATCAGGATTTTCTTGACATGTGAAAGGGTAGATAAATAATGAATCTTTGTTGTGAGGATTATCTTGAACTTGAGGTAGAGAATAGTCAATGGGAATATGACCTATCTGTCTGCTCCATTGTCTATTTAGGACACAATCTACATTCTCTTAGGATTTCCTAAGAATGGTATCAATCGGTGGGATGGTTAATATGTGTGGTTTTGGTGAAGAAAATGTAGATTGAGAATGAGTGGAAGCACAGTGAGCACTGGTCTGAGCCGATGTGTTCACAACATATGAAAAAGGAAGAAAAACATGCTCATAACCAAATTGATGGGAATCACTGGAAAATGAAGTATTTACTCGAGGAATAGAATGGGAAGGGTTTATTCTTTTATTTGCAGCCATTCAGTTCTATGGCCCTCCTTCTAGCACCATTTCTGTTGGCAGGCCCAAATGACCAGTTCAAATAGCTAAGGGAGAACACCCGATGGAAGGTCCCAACTAGAACCACTCTCATTTGTGATAACGTTTTCGACTAGAATATTTGCCTGGTTTCCACTCTAATGTAATTATCTAAATATGAATATGATAACCAAAGGTTCTCAGATGAATTAAAATCTAAAACCAAACTAATATGATGCTAGCTAAAACTAAACTAAGATGAAATTCAACACTAAATTAAACCTATTCTGATTAGGAGCCAACTAATAAAAATTAAATGCAATCAAGAATGATATCTTCCGAATTATATATAATTCATACATTCTAGCCATGAAATAAAAAGAGAAAACAACTCTTCTAATGACACACACATGACAAAAAACAAAGCATCTACGGTAAGGAAAAGAAAAAATATGGATCATTTAGATGGAGAATTCAAGAAAATCAAACCTTCAATAATTGATGATGAGTCCAGAACCAATGAAGAGGCAAAAGCTTGGTTACTTGACATAAATAAATACTTCCATATTTACAACTATTCTAGTGATACAAAAGTAAGAATGACTATTTAGAATCTGAAAGTTAAAGCCAATATTTGGTGGCAAGGCTTAAAACTAGCCAAACGAATAAAAGAAAAGAAAATGGAATTGACATATTTTAAGAAATACTTCAAGAAACAATACTTATCTGAAATTTATTATGAGAGAAAAACTAAAGATATTTATGAACTAAAATTGGAACATATGTCCATGGAGGATCTAATTAATAAGTTTATGGAATTATTGAGTTTTGTACCTTATATAAAAGATGAAAAGGTAAAAGTTCAAAGGTTTCTAAGCTATTTACCTTAGTCATACAAGGACATAATATATTTTGATAACCCAAAAAATTTGAATGAAGTACTGCGAAAAGAAAGGATCTATTACGATCAATACCAATAACGATATGAAAATCCAAAAGCATGGAAAGAAAATAATTAAGAGAAGCTAAATCAGAGGAAAAAAAGTTTCAAACCTTCACCATTTCGAAACATGACCAAAAGATATCAAGAAAACAACTCCCACAGAAATGCGCCACAAGTGTAGGGAAGTAAGCCAGTTAACTTGAGAGTCAAGAAAGAAAATGATAATCCTAGAGAACCATTGAAATTTTGGGGATGTGGTGAACCAAATTTATTGAGAAACCGTCCCTATAGGAATGGTGCAAATAAAACTATTCAGAACATACAAAAAGCTTCGACAGTTGGAGATATTTGTAAAAGCATTCATAGAATCAACACAACGTTGGATGGAAGGCAATAAAATCATCAATCCACCATTGTGGAGATAGAAGGTCAAATTCATAACAACAAAGTATCTATTTTAATTGAACCATGATCTAGTTTAAGTTATGTTACCCCAACTTTAGTAGACTCAAACAAGCTGAAGAATGTAAAGCATGATAAATCTTGGTTAGTACAGTTAGAAATAGGCACAAAAAGAAAGGTAACAAAATTCATTCCTTATTGTGAACTGAATATAAGTAGTTAGATACAAAGATAAATTTGAATGTATTACCTTTAGGTTCATATGACATACTTAGAATGACATATGATAAATTTGGAATGGACTGGTTAAAAAGGCACAGAGTGATATTGAACTATTATGAAAAATCATTTATATACAAGGATGGAAACAAAATATCAAGAACAATACAAGGGATTAGAAAACTAGTTTATGTTATACAAATATCAACAATGAAATTCAAAAAGTGTATTATTAAAGGTTTTAAAATATATGTTGTTCAAGTGAAAAATCTACTAGAGAGAGAAAACAAACCAAGTTTGGAAGAATTTACAGTTCTTCATGGATTTAAGGATGTATTTGTGGAAGAGATACTAGAATTACCTCCAAGGAGAGAAATACATTTCTCTATTGATATACTACCTAGATCTGCACCAGTATCAAAGGCACCTTACATGATGAGTGTTCCTGAGTTAATAGAATTAAAAATTTAATTATAGGAAATGTTAGATAAAGAATACATCGGACCAAGTGTTTCATCGTGGGGAGAACCAATATTATTTGTTAAAAAAAAATATGGAACACTAAGATTTTGTATTGACTATCGTCAATTGAATAAAATGGTCATTAAAAACAAATATCCTCTATCTAGGATCAATGATCTATTTGACCAGGTTGGAAGAGAAAAAATATTCTCTAAACTAGACTTGAGATCTGGTTATCACCAAATCATGATTAAAGATGAAGATGTAAATAAAACAAAGTTTAGAACACATTATGGACATTACAAATATGTAGTGATTCCATTTGGACTTGCTAACACATCAACAACTTTTATGTGTTTGATGAACAACATATTCAATCAATACTTGGATAAATTCATATTGATTTTTATTGATGATATATTAATCTATTCAAAAAATGAAGAAGAACATGAACAACATTTGAAAATAATATTACAAACTCTCAGAGATCACAAATTATATGCTAAGTTTGATAAATGTGATTTCTATAAAAGAAAGATACACTATTTAGGACATGTGATATCAGAAGACAATATTGCAGTAGATCCTGAAAAGATTAAAGCAATTATGGAATGGCCTATTCCTAGAGACGTAGAAGACATACGATCATTCATGGGGATCAACGGTTATTACCGAAGGTTTATTGAAGGATTTTCCAAAATCTCCTATCCTATTACACCATTGTAGAAAAAAAGGGACAATTTATTTGGTCTAAAAAATGCCAGGATATTTTTGATAAATTGAAAGGTTTACTAACTACAACACCAATTCTTAAAGCTATTGACCCCTATAAAGATTTTACGGTTTGTATGGATGCAAGTAAAGAATGATTAGGAGGAGTAATGACACATGATGGACATGTCATTTCACTACTACATATGACCAAATTTTCCACGGTTTTTCGTTGCTATTGCCACACATATCCGCCGCACTTTCCATGAAAGAAAACAATATTTTTCATTGCTATATTCACGAACTAGGTGTTCGTGGAAACAACGATGAAATTAGCCCTCCATGTGTCATCACCATCAAGATAGGTTTACCTTATAGAGTGTGGAAATAGCGATGAAACTTCGTCGCAATAGGGATGAAAAATCATGCCAAGGTAAAAAAATTACCAACAGATTATGACGCAGATGCCATACGCGTGACACAAAACTATGAAAAGTTGCGATGCAAAAGTGTGGCAATAACGATGAAAATGTTTGAAAGAGACAAAAATTATGACGTAGATGCTATATGTGCGATGCAAAACTGTGGCAAAGTGTGATGAAATTTCATCGCTATTGCCACGCTTGTTCAAAAAAAATCCTTTCCTTGCGATGAACTATCGTCGATATTGCCACGCTTCCTTTAAGTTTAAAAATAAATAAATCTACATGAGATATGGTATACCATATTGAGAAGTTGGATGTTGGGATTCATGATTCATGATTGACCCATAGCCTTGTGGTTGAATCATTCCCTTACAAAAAAAATGAAGGTTACTCACACTCATATGAATGAAATAAATCAAAGTTGTTCCCACGAAAAAAGTTGTAACGCTTTGAAAGAATGTTAGATCAAAACAATGGAGCACTTGTTTAAAAAAATACACTTACACCTATTCAAGTAAAGGTAACTCACCCTATTCAAATGAAGGTACATGATACCATATAAATTAGGAGAACTGGAAATGTTTAACTCGAAGGGTAGTTCACACCAAATCAAGTTAGTGTGATCACAATGTTTTGAAATGGAGGGTGATCACACTACTCTAGGTGATAGACTTGGTGGAAATATTAAAGGGTGGTATGGAATGAACTATTGATATGATCCTACAAGGATGAGTGTTCTTTGTTGCAATCTCTTGCAACTGTGCTTTTTCAAGGACATGATAGACTTGGTGGAAAAATAGAATGCATGGGATTTGAATATAGTAAGGATGTTCTAATCTGAGCTTGTGGTGATCTAGGACTGATACTTATTTGTGTGCTGATGTGAAGAACTTGTTGTAGGGATGAGGTGATTAGTATCCATTGAAGATGTCATGTCCATGATCTGATGTGTTTCTCCTAGAGTGTAAACAAGAAAACTCCAACGATTAATGTGCACAATGAATATGGAATGTGCTCTATGGTACAAATAAGCATTGGTGGTGGTGTGCATCCATGCTGGTGAAGTATACATATGAAGAGAATGTATATAGCCATGTTTGAGTTACATTGAAGTATGGAGAACTAGAGAATCCACCTAAGGTGTAGTGTCGTTGTGGACAATATCTAGCTGAGTAGACATAGCAGTAGAATGCTAAGGCTTTGGTGTTGTTGTTTAAGAAACAATGGTTGTACATCTACCTATATAGGTATGTAGTTCTAACTAGAGAAACCATATGAGGTGTAGTGTCTATGTGGACAATAACTGGCTGAGTAGACGTAGCAATAGAATGCTAATGTTGTGGTATTGTTGTTGTTTAAGAAAGAATGGTTGTACATCTACCTATATAGGTATGTAGTTCTAACTAGAGAAGCCATCTGAGGTGTGTAGTGTCGATGTGGAAAATATCTGGCTGAATAGACATAACAATAAAATGCTAAGGTTGTGGTGTTGTTTAAGAAAAAATGGTCGCAAATCTAACTCTATATATGTAGTTCTAAATTGCTAGAAAAGTTAGCTAATAATGACATAAATATTATAGCTGGCGAGGAACAATTTTTGAAGGAACTATTGTATACAAAAGTGTAGTGGTTGGGTGTTATTTCTTGCGAATCTTATATTGTGCAAACATTATCTGGTAAAATTCTTGTCATTATCATTGTTGTATCCAACGAGAGGACAAGGGAAAGCAATTATGGAACTATGTATAATAGATCATATATGTATTTTGTTAATTAGTGTGGTAGAAAAAAAACATATTGAGTTAAAAATCATTGGGGAGGTTTGGGGTTTAGAATGAGAATAGTAGAGTGAGAGTGAATCCAGTTAGAAGGATGAGAATGTATTATTTAGAGAGTTTGGAAGAGGGATAGTGCAACCATATGAGATGAGATGGATTGATGTGATGTAAAAGTGAGAGAGAAAGGTATTTATGTATTATGTTTTGTTGGGTCTTAACATTATAAGGAAGAGGTATTGCAATAGGTGAGTTCATAGTTTTTGTCATCTTTATAGATTTGATATGTATTGCAATGCGCATCTTATAAATAATTTCATTGTTTTTGATGGGGTAGAATGATGATAAGGTATCATTTGGAATGTGTGGAAGAGACAAAGTGAAACCATATGAAATGGTTGGATGTGAGGTACAACTAAGAGAAAAATATATTTATGTAGGATGTCTTGGTCACATCATTACATGGAAAGGGTATTGCAATAAATATGAGTTCATAGGTTTTGTTATCTTTAAAGAGTTGATAGGTATTTCAATGGACATCTTATAAAGCATTTCATTGTTGTTCATATGATATGTTCAAGGGTAAATTAGAGTAATCAAGGGGAGATACATAACATTCAACATTATCTTGAAAAATCCCTATGAAAAGGGTGAATCCACAATGTTTATTAATGAGAAGATGAGTTCCGTCCTATTGTTCAAAGCCCCAATGATAAGGAGAGGGATGAGGAGTGATGGAAAATGAAATTATTTTGGTTACAATTGTCAAGGATTATAGTGGCAAGTTGGTCTTTGATCTAACAATTATGAGTAAAAAGGAGACTTAGAGAGGGGAATAAATTTCATTTGTCATTATGAGTAATGAGGG
>ML779063.1:1233016-1262600 GCA_009831015.1 Picea engelmannii | reverse complement strand
AAATATAAATCTACATGCACTAGAAGAATATGGTGATAGTAAAGATTGATAGCTCATAATTAAGGATACAAATTATTAGTTAATCATATGGTACTTGCACACATTAGCAATGGATGGGATTCTTGACTACTATGTGTTGGATCGTGAATGATAGGTGGTTCTCTAAGAATCCCATGATGGACATAGAAACATACATTATAGTGAGAAGACACAACTATCACAACATACATCACAATGAGACATGTTGGATGCAAGTATCATTCAATTCAAGGCTAGAGTGCACTCTCCACTCCATTATTCATATTATTATCTTCATTCACTCCTATCAGTACATATTCTCCCTTTATCTTGTATCATTTGTTTACTTAGGGTTCATATGTGTGTGTGTGTGTGTGGTTAAGATTTTTTACTAAAAATCTGTTATAGTTGTATTGGTCAATGTAAGAATACAAAAAAAGGTTTTCCCCATAGTCTACGATTCATACTTTGTTAAAACAATTGATGCTTGTCTACCAAAAATGCAATTGTATCATTTCATGAGGATTGTGAACTTTTACTAGTATAAAGCCTACTTTACAAAACACGTCCAAACCCTTACCTTTTCATTGTCCTTTCGACAGATCCATTAGCCCATACAACTTGATAAGAGTTGTCCATGAGATGAATTTCCATCACCAAGACCTGCATGAATCATAAAAGACAAATTCTTTATATGAGTAAATAATTAATAAGCAAATAAACATGCATTTAGTTATGTAAAATACTCTAGAAAAAAATTAAGTGGTCGCATACCTTAATGAGATTCTCTTTGTTTCAATAATAGGTTATTCTCTACTGAACAGGGCCAGCCACATGAAGGTGGAAGCTCATATGGCCCCTCCCCCCCCTCATATCGCTCTCAATTCCCCATACCCAACAAATTATTATTTTTTTATATAGAAAACATATAGAAATTCATGCATAACTAGGATAGTCATCAAACCATATGAACATATAAACATTGAAGCATATGAACATATAAACATCGATAAAAATCCAAATACAAGTCATGAATTTATACATCTAATTTTTCTTTGATTTATGTTTTTTACATTCATAAAATTGACAATTGGGGTATCATAGTCATCCAAGGACATTGTATTTCGTGTTCCCTGTCCTTTTATTGTTTGTGTGCGCTCATGTACCATACTTATGGTATGTCACTGAGAAGGGCATCGAGGCATCTGTTCAGGGTTGTGAACTGCAACAACAAAAATGATCATATCGATATGTTGAAATATAATTGAAATAACTAATTCATTATTTTGATTAACATTACACTATTTCTCTTTACCTGTTTGTGTAGCTATGACAGTTGGTGCATTAATTTCTTGTCCACTCGGTTCCTCTTGCAGTTCACCCTCTTGAGCTACATGCTCTTCAATTTTGAGAAGATAATATATAAGTATACATTAGGAAATAAACATCTACAATCACAACAAATATTTTTAATTCTGAAGCATACATACCAGAATGGGTACTCTGCTCTACACTATCATTGGACATGTGCACCCTTGTATGACGTGGCGTCTGCTGAATAGCGCCATATTCACTACTGTGGTAGCACTATTGCTTGAAAACAAACATAAATACTTAGTTAACGATGATATAATAAAATATGAATAGACTTTACAAGCATGCTATTGTGGTTTCCTTATTCATTTGATTTACCTGCGTGGCTGGGGAGATAGGAGTCTAGCCAAGATTTTTCTATATTCAATCACAATTTTAAAACCATGCTTGTAACCAAGCTTTAGGTCCTCCTCGGTGGAAGCAGTGTCAAACATTTTTAAATGCAATGCATAACACCATTAAAAATACCAATAACAAAAACATATATTTGTTCGCTACTGTTAAATAAATGTTAACCACAGTTAATCATTTAAATATTACTATTCGGGATTTTAGTTTTCCATAGCCACCCTGGCCTAGTTTATGCTGGCTGTGTTTTTCCACTCTGGCCTTGGTTGCTTTGGAGGTGTCTGGTAGCCTACATATGGAATTTATGAAAAAAATTAGATATCAAAATTTTTACTTAAAATAGGAAAGAAAAACATAAATGATCATATTTCATTGATAATATGACATGTGTTGTACCTTGCTTGACCAACTCGTGGATCTCTTCCTTGTTTTTAAAACAAGTTCTCCTTTGAATCCTCTATTAATGCCTTCCACTCTTTCTCTAGAACCATGGGAGGGCACTCGTGCTTGAGGTCTAATTGCAATTTCTCCATATACTGGGCCCTGGTATATTTTAAATTCTCGCCGACTAACTTTGTAACCACTTTCTTGTTGAAAGTGTTGCCGAACAAGTTTACCATGTGGTCTATTAAATCATCTTTATTTTTTCTATCTTGGCCATTCCACCATGTGTGAATGGTGGGGCCAAACAACTACAATGCTTTGTCATTTAAGTTTCTATAGAAAACATTGTTTCCTGTAGAAACATGTTATCCATTAATTTATAATAATCTCAACAAATGTCCATTTCAATTTCATGGAAAAAATGAATCAATTAATTAACAATTGCTTGCAATCTTCTGAATCTTGATCGGAACACATGTGTCATCCACCATAAAGGTGACATCTAGTGATCCAATGCTTTTAATTCATTCTTCTCCATGCAAAATAGTATCCTCTCCATCTACAATACGTTCCTCTCTTGAGTCATGTGGAGTCCCAGGTTCTAGATCATCATGCTCCGACGTGTCATGCTAGTCAAAATCATTTCTCTCATCAATGGATTCGAGGGGAACCTCAGGAGGCTCAAAAAGCCTCACTTTCACTTTGCTATGTCGACATTTGTTTTGCATTGGACCATCACTACTACCTATAGCAGTTGCAGGATCGACATGTTCCCCACGCACGGGGTTTAAAAACTCCTACAAACATAAAAATTTACTTTATCAGATCATATACAAAATATAAAAGAAAAAAATGGATATGAAATTGTCATAGCTGATAACAATATGTGAAGATGCCACTTACCCCAAAATTAGTTATTATATTTTGTAGCTCTAAAATTCTTGCCAGGGGTTTTTTGCTAAGAAAACCTAGATATTCTATGTTAGCCTTATTCAAGGCCTTCGTTACAATTATCATTGGGTTAGTCGAATAAAGTATTTCGTCCTCATTAATATCCTCAGTGGGATCCTTCCCATGTTGACCATGCCACAATACATTGATGAATAAAATTAATGAGATGAACTTTAACATTTGAGAAATTTAGTTGTTGTAGTCATAAGTTGTTACTGTATTTAACATTTACCTGGTGAGGCACAACAGGTGCCTTTCCACGGTCACCCTAGACAGATGTAGTGGGTGATTTTCGGACACGATCACCCTGGACAGATGTTGACACAATAAATCAATACACAAAAGTTATGAAATTCACCTGTAACATTAAAAAAAGGAAATATTGCAGTAATATCAGAAAAAAAATAACAAAATTTTAGAAATTTAGTTGTTGTAGTCATAAGTTGTTACTGTATTTAACATTTACCTGGTGAGGCACAATAGGTGCCTTTCCACGGTCACCCTGGACAGATGTAGCGGGTGATTTTCGGACACGGTCACCCTAGACAGAAGTTGACACAATAAATCAATCAACAAAAGTTATGAAATTCACCTTTAACATTTAAAAAATGAAATATTGGAGTAATATCAAAAAAAAAAAATGAAATTTCTGAAATTTAGTTGTTGTAGTCATAAGTTGTTACTGTATTTAACATTTACTTGCTGAGGCACAACGAGTGCCTTTCCACAGTCACCCTGGACAGATGTAGCGGGTGATTTTCTACCACGGTCACCTTGGACAGATGTTGACACAATAAATCAATCAATAAAAGTTATGAAATTCACTTGTAACATTAAAAAAATGAAATATTGCAGTAATATCAAAAACACAATAATGAAATTTCTAAAATTTAGTTGTTGTAGTCATAAGTTGTTACTGTATTTAACATTTACCTACTGAGGCACAGTGGGTTCCTTTCCACGATCACCCTGGACAGATGTTGCCTATGATATCTCACGGTCACCCTGGATAGATGTTGACACAATAAATTAATCAACGAGAGTTATGAAAGTAATTGTAAAAAATTGAAATATTGCAGCGATAAATTGTAACAATGATTGATCGAAGGTTGATTTGAATGGTATGTAAGATATTTACCCCCATAGTCGCACCCCCTCCATCTATTCGATTTAAGTTGTAATCGATCAACAACTCTTCACCTGGAACTATTGTTTTTGTTGCACATACAAATATACGATTTCCTTTGCGTCCCTCAAATATGCAATTTGGTTTCTTAGTTGTTTCCATTGGTCATGTACTATTTATAAAGCCCACAATGTTTCTAGTAGATTTTGGCCTTCCATCAATATACATAGTTGCCCCTTTATTTTGATTGTTATCTATTAGTTGTATATAATTTGCGGCAACTCCGTATCTCTGCATACTTTGCGTATATCAGACCAACATCAACCAATGATTGTATTTGTATAATGGTTCAACATACTCCATCATTTCAGTTACAGTGCCATAGCCAACCTTTATGCCATCCATGGAAAATAACCCCAATCCATGTAAGGACGAAGGAGAAATGTGATACATCCTCCCACCGATGAAGAAATCTGTGTCCACTTCAGGTAGCGCCTTAGGTGCCCATCGTTGCACTAGATGTTTATACCTCAAGGGAAACTCAATGTCATCTATTCTCTCAGCATCATTGTTGGTGCGTAAATATGTTCACTGTATATCTCACACTCATTTAAATGTCAATTCGGGATTCGTAATCGAAAGAGTCGTTACACCATATGTGCCGAGAACAAGTAACCTATCTAAGTCTGTTGCATATAGGAAATAATTAATAACATAAAAATTCCATTTCTAAGATCTCCAAATACTTCAAGATATTTTTTGAACCTAAAACTGACAATGAAACTCAGACAAACAGTCAATCAAAGAAATGCTATCTCAGAGAAACAAGTCTGTTCATGTTAGGCACTTGTATTGAAAAGACGAACTTTAAGAAGCTTGTTTCCTGTAGCGATTAAAGCAATCAATTCCAACCATTATGGAAACAAAATCCAACTTCAATCTCATGTAACTCAATCAAACCAGCACAAGGGAAATTCAGTATGACTGAAAGACTTTATTACAACACATGTAGATAAAAGATAAAGTCTCCTGGTCCCTTGCGAAACTACAATCATAAGCTTAAAATATAAGTCCCACACTTCAAATCATGAGATAGCTATCTTCAACATATGAGAATAAAATGTCTATTCAATATAACACTTGTTGTTACACACCAATCTAAAATAATGAACTCGATGCTCAATCCTGAGAATGAATTAAAGATTAATCACACACACACACGCTGCTGTAAACTACAAACACACGCTGCTGTAAACTACAAACACACATAACATATACAATGAGGTTTACCTTAGTTGGGGCAGTGGGCCCTTGCCGAACCAACAAGGAACCTCTTAAGGAGTTAACAGGCTAAAAATTTCACTCACATCCAAGAATTGACATAAAAGATCTTTTGTATTAATTCAATTGGTAAATTGGATCAGCAGTCTTTTACTTCATACATGACGATGACAAATACTGTCTGATTATGATCGTATATTTCTTACATTCTTTTCTACTTAGCATTCCTTATATAAGGTAAGCTGATACTACCAATATGTATGGATAAACATTAAACAATTCAGGAAATCCCAGAATTAAGATTTACATCGAATTTTGAGGAGTCGACTCCATCCTCATGACACAAAGTGCATGAGTGATGGAGTGTCTTGCAACTGGAAACTGATTCAGATGCTTCTATCCAACTGTCTTCTCGAAATATTCACCATTATCCAAGTCCAACTGGCGCATCCTGAAACAAAGGTTTTAGTACCGGATCGCACACAGTCACAAGTCTGGTACCAGAATATAACAAAGCAAGGAGTACCGGAATAACGCACGTCTTGGTACCGGATCAAAATTGTCTTGGTTACTGGAATGAATTCGGTACTGGATTACATGGTGTATGGTAGTGTCGGATTGACTGCTCGTAAATCAAATTATTAGAACTATATAAAATAAAACACTTTCAATCGAATTAATTAAAGAAAGTTAAACAAACATGCTTTAAATCACCAATTACCTCTTGTAGCATGACATAGCTATTAGGCATGTATTTTGGGAGGGAATAGTCCAATATAGGTTTATAACAGAGGCAAAAAGACTTATATAGAGGGTAAGATAGAGTATTATATTATGGAAAAATGGAGACTCAAAATTTCCCCCATGCTGAAGATGTTGCATGTCCTCATGCAATGTTATCAAAAACTGATACCCAAAAATTTTCTGCACAATTGGACCCTCCTCTGTCATTCCTTAGATTGCAAAATGTTAACACCGGAAGCTTCATTCTTTAATTCCTTCTTGATCACCCTAGTGTAATGGAACAATCGAAAGACTTTGTTAAGTTTGGCAGAGAGCTCTACATGTTGTTCCTCCAATTCTGCATTCTCTGCCTTGATATGCTTGTCCAATATTTTGTATTCTTCAATTTCTTGTTTCAATCTCTCAATTTCTACTAATAATGCTGTTTCATTCAGGGAATGGTCTGGACTTGGTGTGAGTACTTCCTTGGCCACCATCTCTTGAGCCTCTTTTTCTTTCCTTAGACTCCTCATAACCTTTATCATCATCTTTCGTTTGCTCAAGGATTTGCCTGGACTCGGTGTGAATGCTTCCTGAGTGACCACCTTTCGAGCTTCTTCTCCCTTCCTCAAATCCATCAAAGTCTCTGTAACCAATCCTTCTGTCTCACTTATTTTTACCAGTCCTTTTGTTTCACTTGTGGTAACTCCCCAACTACTCTCTTTGTCTAGAGAACTTGGAATATCCATGGGTTCTCTTTGAGGAGAAGGTATGTTTGGAATTGTCTCCTATTTAGCCATACTTTTGGTGGTCCTGTGTATGGATGGCGAGGATTTCTTAGACTTGCTGATAGGGGTAGGAATTTCTTCAAACAATTTCCTTTTCTTAGATTTACTGATAGGGGCAGGCCTGGACATCTGTACTTCCTGTGTTGAGTGGACCTTTATCTTGCGGGCTTGAACTGTAACTTCTGGGGTTTTCTTCTATTGGCAAACTCGTATTCCTAACTGAGAAGATTGAGGCGTGGGTTCTGGAACTTGTACCTCCTTTCCTTCTAGTTTCTTTCTATTTTTACTTGTCACCTTAACAGTCTCCTTCAAGCCACTAATTGAGATTTGGGAAGGCCGAGTAACTTCAGAAATACTTTTCAATTATTTAGGGATTTTGGAGGGGGTTTTACAGTTGGCTCTTGTAAAATCTTTTGTTGATCCGTCTCCTTCTTTTGTTTCTTATTCTGTGACTATTGGTCTTTAGGGTGTAGGACTGAGCTAGACGCTTGAGCTGGTGCTAACTTTTTCTTGTTTTATAACTGGGAGTCAAGGGTCTGCTCTATTTGACTGGATGGTTCTGATGGAATTTCCATAATTGTTTTGGGAACACTATCCGATTGACCACATGGTTCTGAGCGCTCCTTTCATATTTTACCCCTTTGAACCAAAGTAGAGCTTACTCTCTGGAATTGAGTGGCTTTCTTCTTTCTTGATATAACAGGTTCTCCCATGACAAACTTTTCTGTCACTGATTTCCCAATGGGATGAGATGAGTTGGGCACAACAATGTCTTCTTTACCTCCTGATGCCATGTCTTTCTTTGCTTTTCTGCTTGAGCTTTCACTGTGTATCCCTGCCTCTTGTGTCTCGACCAACTTGGATTTCTCTTGAGAGAAGATCTGCTGGAGCAACTGTTTCCAACTACCCCCTTGTGTTTTTAGAGCATGAACAACCAAAAGTTTGATTAAACTGTGATGATGAAGACTGGTCTCGGGCTTCTTAGAAAATGGCCTCGACCCTCTTGCCATTTTCTTTAGACTCATCCATAAAAAATGGGGAAAATTTATTTGTGGTCCTCCCTCAAAATGTGACAAAAGATTTAAATGATAAATGAAGGTCACGACATACCTTCCCTCACAGGTGAGGAATTTCTGCAGACTTATAAGCATTGTCCAATATTTTTCTTTGATATAGCTCTGAGGGATGCCCTTGGTCCAATCGACATTGTGATGTTCTGGTTTGAGGAATTGTTGACAGAGATTTGTGTTCATGATTACTCTTTTGAAGTATCTTTCTATAGCCATCAGGAGACCCGTAGCCTCTGCTATAGTGGCCTCTGTAATTTTCAACTTCACATCCCCAAGCTGCACATTCTCTCCATCATATGTTTGTGCAAAGACGAGAGAAATTCCCTCATGATGGCCCTTGAATTTCTCCAATAACGACACCCACCCTGCCTGTTCATATTTTTTCTTGCAAGCCTGATATTCTATTGTTTCTTTGTATATTTGAAATATTGGCTCATGCCTGTCGACCCCCATTCTATTTTAAGCAATTTTCTTAGGTGGATAAGGTACGGATAGAGGGTTGAGTACCGGATGATAGAGTATCAGTTGGGAGAAACATAAAAGGGATACAAAGGCATAGGGTGTCTGTAGATAGTATGATAACAAGGGTAAATAATGCTCATGTGGATGGCGGAGCCATCCAGAGGAGAATTTATGAATGGAAGTGTAGATTACAATGGTCACATCGATCCTCATGATGATATGGTGAGGCAAGTCAGATCTACTAATGGTTTCCAGATTCGTGGGAATCTTGGTGGCGGACGACATTTACGAAAGGAGGTGGCCGTTATGATTGGGACTTGTGTATATGAAATCGACTGGGATTATTACTTGATATGCTAAGATTCATGGTTCACGTCGTCTCATATAGTACGACAACTAATCATGGGGTTTGTTTATCAGATAAACAGTGGGAGTTTGATCCGATAAAAGACATCGTGATTTTGCATTTTTGTTGTTTTGTAGGACACTTCCTTCTTACGACGGCGAGGTCTAAGATTTCTACAGAGATTCATGAAAAAATAGGGGTACGTCATGATCCAAGGGCAATCAGATGTTATAAATGCATATTTAGTCTAATTCCTTTAAATAATAGGAAAAAAATGTAGAATATGTATGTCCTCGCACTAATAATTTGACAACGACTTAGAAACATGATGAAAGTTACCCATCATATTCTTACCAGTAATGGATCATCTAAGTACTGGATCACCTGTGTGTATAATTTGTAATTGATATGGGATCACCTGAGTGTCGGATTGCCTATGTGTAAGACTTGTAGTTGGTACAGGATCACCCGTGTGTAAAATTTGTAGTTGGTACAGGATCATCTGAGTGCCAGATCACATGTGTGTAAAATTTGTAGTTGGTACAAGATCACCTGATTATCTAAGTGCCAGATCACCTGTGTATAAATTTTGCAGTTGGTACAGGATCAATTGATTAACTGAGTGTCAGATCACCTGTGTGTAAAATTTGCAGTTGGTACCGGAATAGCACAATGCCCCTTCTTTTATACTGGATAGGATCCAGTACCGGATAGGCACAGCAAGATGATTTGGTGGTCCTTCATACATAGAGGTGATCATCAATGTGAGATAAGCACAAAAATGAACTTTCTTGAGCTTAAAAAATCTTGACATTGATTCTAGTGACAATGATTTATAGAAATAATTGGTGTTCTATGGTCAAATTTGTCTGAAAAACCATGCAGTTGCCAAATTTTATAGATAAATAATGCATGAAATCTTTATAAAAGGAGGGTACCCTGTAATGACCAGTAACTAAGATGACATAACTCCTTTTCTTATGGAGCCAAGGTGACCATACTTTTGCTAGCATTTCCTCTTTTATTACAACACAATAATAATCCTAACTACCACTTTTCTGTAGATTTTTATCGAGCCCATTTTAGTTAATGCTTGCCGATATTTTCAGTTTATAGAGTCTGAAAAACTTAAAGGAAACTCTCTACACTGTCTCGTGGATTTTTGTTGAGCCCGAGCCAGTTCCTGCTCGCCAGTGTTTTCAATTTTAAAGAGTCTGAAAAAAATAAAGGAAACTCTCTATACTGTCCCATGGATTTTTATCGAGCCCGGGCCAGTTCCTGCTCACCGGTGTTTTCAATTTTAAAGAGTCTAAAAAACTTAAAGAAGACTCTTTTTGGTAGCTGTCCTCCTTATTTGTTTATCTACATGGGAACACCACCAATTTTTCTTTTGTCTTTGTTAGTTAAAAAAACTAAAAAAAAAAACTTCATCTCATGACACACCTATGCACAAAAAATGCATTTATACAATTTGAACTTACTGTGGTAGGTCAGTAGGAGGGAAAACCATCTCACTTACCAGTTGCATTTCGCCAGTCTGAAGAACATTTTTGACAAAATCCTCCTTTGATAGCGGTTTGTGATAAACCTTCAGTCAATGTCCATTTACAACAAGGGAAGTCTACTTTTCATCAATGGTCTTTATCCTTACTGCACCATTGTCATAGACTGTATCAACCTCATAGGGCCCCATCCATCTGGTAGACAGCTTGCCTTTGAAATTTTTAAATCTACTATCATATAGGAGGGCCCAATCACCTGGCTGGAAGGACTTTTGTTTAATGTACTTGTCGTGCCATTTGGTCCTTTGTTCTTGTATCCGGGTGGTTCTTTGTAGAGAATCTTGCCTTATCTCATCAAGCTCATTCAATTGTAATAGCCTCTGTTTTTGAGCTTCATTCAGGTCCATTCCTAATTGCATGGCAGTTATGAAGGTCTTTACCTGAAACTCTATGGGCAGTAGTACCTGCTTCCCATATACCAACTCATACGGTGTATGGCCTGTTGTATTTATCCAGGCTATCCTATAGGCCCACAAGGCCTCAGGAAACCTATCAGCCCAGTCTTTGTGATGCAGCTGAACAGTCTTAGTGAGGATGGCCTCTATCACTTTGTTGGTTGATTCTACTTGGCCATTGGCTTGGGGGTGATAGGGTGAGGACTTTCTGTGTCTGATCTTGTATTGTTCGGTAAGGGCCTTAACCAAATTTGAGGTGAATTGTGTTCTTTGATCAGTGACTATCTCCCGAGGTACCCCAAAACTAGTGAAAATTTCCTCAAAGAGAAAATCTACAACAAATTGTTCATTGGATGAATACAGGGCCTTGGCTTCTACCCATTTTGTTACACAGTCTGTGCAAAGTAATATGTACTTTTTCTTTCGGGACATGGGATTGACAGGTCCTACAAAGTCTAAGGCCCATTTTTCAAAGGGTTCAATTACTACTTGGGCTTGGAGTGGCATTTCATTGACTGATGTAGGACTTCCCATTCTTTGGCAATCATCGCAGCTGGTCATGTATTTATTTCCATCTTTAAAAATGGTCAGCCAATAATAGCTAGATTGTAAGATTTTGTAAGCTGTCCTTTTGTCAGCAAAGTGGCCACCACATGGGCCATCATGGCAGGCTCTGAAGATATCTTGCATTTCATCTTCCTGGACACATCTTTCGATTACCAAATCAGGTCCTGTTCGGTATATAGTATCTTCATGCCACATATAATTGGCACTTAGCTGAATGATTCTCTGTTTTTCTATGGATGTCATACCTTGAGGCAGCGTGCCGGTTACCAAATAGTTGGATACGTCTGCATACCAAGGGGTGAAAGTAGAAATGGAAAATAAATTCTCATCTGGAAAATCATCATCTACTGGAGTACTGTCACCTGTATGGATAATCCTAGACAGAAAATCAACAACCAAGTTATCTCTTCCAGGCCTATCTATAATAGTGATATTAAATTCTTGTAGTAACAAGAGCCATCTATTTATTCTAGCATTTGTAACAGGTTTATTCATTAGAAATCTGATAGTTGAGTGATCTGTGTGCACAAAAACTTCATATCCTGTTATATAGTGTCTAAACTTGTTGATGGCATGTACTACTGATAAGAATTCTTTCTTTGTGACAATATAGTTTGCTTCAGTAGGTGAGAGGTTCTTACTAACAAAGTATATAGCATAAGGAATCTTCCCTTCCCTCTGTCCTAATACATCTCCCAAAGCGGTATCTAAGGCATCTGTACAGATATGGAAAGGAAGAGACTAGTTTGGACCTCTCAAAGAAGGAGCACTTGAAAGTTTTGTTTTTAATATTTCAAAGGATATTTGGCATTGCTCATCCCAACAGAATTCAACATCTTTCGATAGTAGTTTGAAAAGGGGGGTAGCTAGCTTTGTAAAATTTTGAATAAACCTCCTATAGTAGCTGACATGCCCTAAGAAACTTCTGATTTCCTTTTGTGAACTAGGGATCTTAATTTGGGAAATAATGTCGATTTTGGCAGGGTCCACTCTTATTCCGGTACTGGAGATGTGGTGACCTAGAACGATTCCTTAAGTAAGCATCATTCTTGATTTTTCATGACTAAGTGAGAGGTTGGTCTCTCTACATCTAACCAGTACCCTCTTCAAATTATCCAATGCCTGTTGGGAATCATTCCCATATACCGTGAAGTCATACATGTAGACTTCCACACAATAATTGGTCAGATCAGAGAAAATAGCCAAGGCAACCCTTTGAAAGGTAGCAGGGGCATTACATAACCCAAAGGAGAGAACCCTATAAGCATAGGTTCCCCAAGGGAAGGTGAATGTGGTCTTATCCTAGTCTTCCGGTGAAATTTGTATTTGGTTGTAGCCACTAAACCCATCCAGAAAAGAAAAGTACCTCTTCCTAGATAAAGTATCCAAGATATGATCTATGAAAGGTAAAGGAAAGTAGTCTCTATAGGTGACCTTGTTTAGCTCTCGAAAGTCCACACAAATCCTCCATTTCCAGTTTTTGTTTGGTACAATAACTAATGGGGAGACCCATTTGCTATCTGATATAGGGTAAATGAAATTGGCTTGTAGGAGTTTTTGGAGTTCTTCCTTTACTATATCTTTCAAGGCTGGGTTCATTATTTTCTGGGGTTGTCGGATAGGTCTGATTTGATCGTTAGTGTAAATATGATGCATACATGTATCTAGTTGGATCCCTTTCATGTCAGAGTAATCCCATGCAAACACATCAGATTGCCCCTGAATCATTTGTACTAGCTTTTGTTGTTGATCTATTTCTAGGCTGGCATTGATATACAGGGACTTCCCAGGTCTGATTTCTACAGCTTGGACAGTAGACTCCTTCCCTTCCTCTATTTGCAAAAGAGTGGCTATTGTAGAAGTAGAAGGGTGCCAAATTTCTTGAAATTTAGGGCTAAAGATGTGTGTGTAGTTGGGGAAAGATTGGGGATAGTCAATGCATGACGAAACAACCAAGAATAGACTTAGGATTTGTTCTTCGGAGTGTTCTTGTACTCCTTTTAATTGTTCAAGTGTCAACAAGGGCTGGGTATAGTCCTCCTCCCCATATGGATTCTCCAACCAGAGAGGGACTTCCATGACTGGTTGGGCGGGGGGAAAAAGGATAAGTTACTGACTTTGAGTGCCATTGGAAATTGTCATTTCTCCAGATCGACAACTGATGAATGCATCAGTAGTGGCCAACCAAGGTCGGCCTAGTACCACTGGGTGTCCTGGTTTGGGGGAGTTGGGATGGATTACCAAGAAATCCACAGGGTATTTCCAAGAGGCCAATGTCACTGTTATATCATCTAAACTTCCTGCTGGGGTGATGACTGATTTATCTACAAGTTCTAGCAAAGTTTGTGTAGGTTTTAAGTGATCTAGTTGCAGTGTTTTCATAGTGTTTACTGACATCACATTTATTGCTGCCCCTAGATCAATCAATGTGTTAGGAAAGGCAACACCATTGATTTCTATGGTTACCACTGGGTTCCCTGGATCACTATACTTGGAAGGCATTTCCGTTATAAACTCGGATAACTATCCTACCACCCGTATGATAGGAGGCTCTTTCCTCTCTCTCCCTTGATTTTTAATGCAAAGGTCCCTTACAATTTTAACATAGATAGGTATGTCTTTAATGGCCTGTAGTATTGGGATCTTTACACATATATTCCAGAGTTCAGTCTCTAGATTATGTTCTAGAGGTTCCTCGATTTTCTTTATGAGCAACCTTTTTGGGTAAGGGGGATTCACTTCATGGGGTGTTTCTACTGCAAAGGAGTTGGGGGAAGGGATTTCTTGTGGTACTGGAGTGTTTCTTTCTTCGTTCATTGGATCAGTCATCTGTTCTTCTCTTTGAACCGTTTGGGCACCTATTTGTTCCTCTTGGTTTGTGTGATTGTGCATGTGTTCCTCTTGAATGACCATAGTGGGATTTGTTTTGTTTACAATCCTTCCTGACCTTAATTCAATTCCATTAAATGGAGATTGCGTTATTACATATGTAGGAAAGGTTTGTACTTTAACATTTTGTATAGGTTGTGTTGGTCTGTTATTTGGGTTAGGGATAGGTTGTGCATGAATAGGAGTAGGCCAAGGAGGATTTTGTATGGGTGTATCTTGCATTGTTTGCTTCATATTTGGATTCATGGGTAGTTCAAGTGGTTGTTGTGGTTGTGGAGGTGGAATAAGAGTAGGGGGGTTAAAACCTGGGAGCAATTGTGAAATATTCGAAGGATATTGTGGATAGGTGGGAAAATTTGTTGGTTGAAAGGGGACATTTCCATATACAAGTCCTCTCCACCCTTGTTTCCAAGGTTGGGTTTGTGTTGACCACTGAGGATAAGACATGGGAGGTACCCATTACTGTTGGGGGTATTGTGTACTTGGGTCAGCAAACATGCTGGGGTTTTGTTGTCTCCATGGTCTCCTAGGGGGCTAAGATGTCTCAGGTTCTCCTCCTCCCTTGAACATGGCCTTTAGTCCGAGGAGAGAAGGACATTCATTAGTAGGATGGTTCTCTGTGAAAATACCACAAAGTTCAATAACATTAAGGGGGCATTCCTTTTCAAGGTGTTTCCTCCTACACTGATTACAGAAGATTGCTAATGCAACATTTTCTTCCTCTTGTTTTCTTTTAATTTGCATGGTATCTAGTTGGGAACTGATGGTGTGTAGGATATCTATATAAAAATTTTCTAATAGATTTCCTAGCTCAATCCTTATGACACCTCCGGATGTGGGTTTAGAAATTCTCTTGGTAGGGTCCCTTATACTTTTCCCTGTTTTAGCTTGACTGCAAGAGTATCTTTTACAGTACTCTGCTATGTCTACAAATGGTTTTTGGTATATGTCCCCATAACTCATAAGGTTTAACACTTCAATGCAATTGTCCCTCACCCCCTTTAGAAAAACAGTCATAACTGTAGCTGTATCTAAGGAAAACTGCTTAGTCTTTTGGTAATTGTATAAGAACCTTTCTAAGTAGTCTTCTAATATTTCTTCTTATGATTGTTGCATTTTGAATATATCATTTCTAGCATCCCTAGGTCTACAATAATCCTAGTATTTCTAGAGGAAGGTCTCCTTCATACCATCCCAAGATAAAATTGTGTGTTCCCCTAAGCTCATGAACCACCGTAGTGCCGAATCTTTTAGTGTGTCTGGGAAAAGTTTTAATTTTTGAGCATTATCTGTGTAGTTATAGCTCCTACACAATATGTCAAATTCAAATAAAAATGAGTCAGGGTCTTCTGTCGACATACCTCTGAAATGCGGAAGTGAATATAATGGAATGTTCTTCATAGAAACGACTTTAGCCATATCTAGTATGGGGAATCGAAATGTCTCTGTTTCATTGGCTGTGTTTCCCTCTTCTTCTGCCATGTTTCCAAGCACTCTGTAGGGAGGTGGTGAATTTTCTCCACTGATTGATGGTTCCACCACTGGGTTCTCTGGTATCTCTGGTTGTTCCAAGGTTTTGTGTGGTATTCCAACAACAGATGCAGCCTCTTCTATTATCACCTCTGCTTCTTTTCCAGTTTGTCTTCTAGAGGACATCACCGGTGTTGTCTCCTTTTCTTGCTGCCTTCTGTTTGCAATCTAAATAGTGGCTTCAGATCTGGTGCCTTTTGCTGTTGTTGCAATGGCTTCCTTTGAGCTCTCTCCTTTAAGAAGTTTTCCTGCACGAGTTTTCGATGAATTAGTATAAGGGGGGGTTTTCTTTGTTGTTTGTTTCTGGTTTTTCTGAGATTTTAGGAGCAATAAATCTGCCTTTATTATCCCTGTACCTACTCATAAAAAAAATGAAATCAATGAAAACACAGATTCCTAATTAAAGGTAGGAGGAAAACCTAACTTTGGAGAAATCCCACCAAAGTAGATGCATAGGTTCTTACCTTTTGTCGTACCGTCTTCTCTCCGCCCTCAGATTATCCTCAAATCCAATCCAATACTTCATCAAACCAAAAAAAATATGCTACCTGTTACCGTTTACAACTCCCCGGCAATGACGCCAAAATGTTGGTGCGTAAATATGTTCACTGTATATCTCACACTCATTTAAATGTCAATCCAGGATTTGTAATCGAAAGAGTCGTTACACCATATGTGCCAAGAACAAGTAACCTATCTAAGTCTATTGCATATAGGAAATAATTAATAACATACAAATTCCATTTCTAAGATCTCCAAATACTTCAAGATATTTTTTGAACCTAAAACTGATAATGAAACTCAGACAAACAGTCAATCAAAGAAATGTTGTCTTAGAGAAACAAGTCTGTTCATGTTAGGCACTTGTATTGAAAAGATGAACTTTAAGAAGATTGTTTCCTGTAGCGATTAAAGCAGTCAATTCCAACCATTTTGGAAACAAAATCCAACTTCAATCTCATGTAACTCAATCAAACCAGCACAAGGGAAATTCAGTATGACTGAAAGACTTTATTACAACACATGTAGATAAAAGATAAAGTCTCCTGGTCCCTTGCGAAACTACAATCATAAGCTTAAAATATCAGTCCCACACTTCGAATCATGAGATAGCTATCTTCAACATCTGAGAATAAAATGTCTATTCGATATAACACTTGTTGTTACACACCAATCCAAAATAATGAACTCGATGCTCAATCCTGAGAATGAATTAAAGATTAATCACACACACACGCTACTGTAAACTACAAACACATAGAACATATACAATGAGGTTTAGCTTAGTTGGGGCGGTGGGCCCTTACCGAACCAACAAGGAACCTCTTAAGAAGTTAACAGGATAAAACTTTCACTCACATCCAAGAATTGACATAAAAGATCTTATGTATTAATTCAACTGGTAAATTGGATCAACAGTCTTTTACTTCATACATGACGATGACAAATATTGTCTGATTCTGATCGTATATTTCTTACATTCCTTTCTACACAACATTCCTTATATAAGGTAAGACGATACTACCAATATGTATGGATAAACATTAAACAGTTCGGGAAATCCTAGAATTAAGATTTACATCGAATTTTGAGGAGTCGACTCCATCCTCATGACACGAAGTGCATGAGCGATAGAGTCTCTTGCAATTGGAAACTGATTTAGACGCTTCTATCCAACTTTCTTCTTGAAATATTCACCATTATCCAAGTCCAACTGGCACATCCCGAAATAGAGGTTTTAGTACCAGATCGTACACAGTCGCAAGTCTGGTACCGGAATAGCACATGTCTTGGTACCAGATCAAAAATGTCTTGGGTACTGGAATGGATTCGGTACTGGATTACATGGTGTCTGGTAGTGCCAGATAGACTACTCATAAATCAAATTATTAGAACTATACAAAATAAAACACTTTCAATTGAATTAATTAAAGAAAGTTAAACAAACATGCTTTAAATCACCAATTACCTCTTGTAGCATGACATAGCTATTAGGCATGTATTTTGGGAGGGAATAGTCTAGTATAGGTTTATAACAGAGGCAACAAGACTTAGATAGAGGGTAAGATAGAGTATTATCTTATGGCAAAATGGATACTCAACAATCATAATTACATGATCCTCTGTCGGCAATAAAAAATTGCATGCGTATATGAAATCGTTTCCTTACCTTTTTAGATCTAGTTGATCTAGAACCGGTAGATCTAGTACAGCACATCTCACTTTCAACCGCTCTTAGTATATCTTGATCATCACTTGAGGAAGATAAATCTGACAGATAACTATTTGGTGGTACTTACACTCGTTAAAACAAGAAGATAAGTTGTTGTGCCAATATACATTTTTGGTACCAACACAGTTGTATATAGTTGCAATATAGTTGCATATAGTTTCATAAAGTTGCATATAGTTGCATAAGTTTTAGTGTTGCATAAGTTTTCATATAGTTGCATATTGCCACTAAAAAACATGATAAGTTTCATTGTTGCATATAGTTGCATAGTTGCAGTTAGTTGCATACAAAATTATTGCAATATAGTTGCATAAGTTGCATTGTTGCATAAAGTTGCATATAGTTGCATAGTTTCATATAGTTGGATAAGTTGCATATTGGTGCCGCAGACCCCCGACCCTCTGTCCGAGATTCGCACAGGATCGTTCTAAATTATCCTCCAGCCGAAGCGGCTCCCTCGGATCCCTATTGGAACCTCACGAATCCGATCCACAGGTCCTTTGTAAGAACCCGCCCTGCACAACTTAACACGAGGCATGAGCCTTATGTCTCCACGCAACCACAACCGGGCCTTAGCGCAAGCGCCTTCGCAACTCACTAGTTCGTGATTCGTAGATCTTCAACTCCTCTTTCTTCTAACGCCGATACCTGATATGCAATACGTATATGGATCCTCCTTGTTAGTGCCTTCCACACATAACCACTAGCTAGGGATAAGTGCTAGCACTACTCGCAACTCGTGACTTCGCGAGTTGGAGTGTTGAGCCCTTGTTCTCCTCCTTTGCGAATCCCCAAGACACGATAAGTCAACAATAGGTTGGCTCCTTTCCAGGCGATGTGTGTCCTCCACCTGTCACCGCTTCCACTTTTCTTTGGGTGCTTTTTGTTACACCACTTGTCAACCATGCGGTCCCCACCTAGCGTATGTGCCACCTGTTCGCACGAACCCTCGATGCTCGGCACTTCGCAACTTCTGCAGTCGAAAATAAATCCTTTCAAACCCCGAGTCCCTGATTTGAAATACCCCACGAAGGTTATGATCTGACGGTTCTCCTGTGACTTGGATCCTACAGTCTGGATCTCCTTCCCTACTCCTCGCAACTCAGGACTTCACAAAAACTAAAAATTTGGTCTTCCCTCCAAACGCACGAACCCTGAATTCATGAAATGATCCAACAACGTGGGTTGAAACGAGATCAATGGCTCATATTGAGCCATGATCAATGGTTCACATTGATTATTTATATTAGGGTGGTGTATTCATCCAATTCCTAACCACCTTACAGCTCCTCTGGATCCTACGGTCCTCATGGTTTCGCGAGTTCTCCACGGAGAATTCTAACCACCAGATGCACTCCTCAATGACTTGTGCCCAAATGACTTGGTATTCTCCCTCCTGAAATTGACTTCTATGAGACGATTCTGATCTCTGTCTCCCTTTGAATGCTTCAAAGGTGTTATCCCTCCTAAGATTTCACTTGTAAACTCAAGCTTCCAAAAAGAGCCCTGCTCGCACTCCTTGCGACAAACTTTCAAATATCCTCCGGTTATTTGAGTCTTTGACCCTGTGCACTCTTTGCAACAATGGTCCTCTCAATCTTCCTTCTGGATTTATAAAATCCAAGGCTTCAATTGGCCTGCGCACACCTTGCATGACTCTGTGCTTCACCTGCACTTCAACTGGTATGAGAACAATGGTATCTCTCCTGAGCCTTCTGAGATAAAACTTAGACCTCGTCAACACACACCTTGCGGACGTTCACTGCACTCTTTGCAAGAATTCTTAGGAAGAGAAACAATTGAAACTCATTCTTCCCCTCTCTCAGACTTCATACATTCAACATGAAATCATACACACAACACAACATTGAAATAAATGCATAACAGAGAAACAAATCAACTGTAAACATACCATTCAATAAATGTAAACAATAATCATCATAACACCATGACAATTGAGTCAAGGCTTCATATAATAACTCAAGTGCTCTTGTACATGGTTTCTTCTCTACAACTCTCTGCTACAGATATATAGCTTATGAAATCTAAATGATCATATCATTCCCTCTACAATGATACAAGGGTGAGGGTGTCTATATCTGTTTTCCCTCCTACGCTTCTTAAATTGTCTAATCTAACATTCATATCTACCTACTTTACATTAATCAGAATTAAATGCCTATTACATATGACATATGAGAGTAATTTCTCCAGATCTGTTCATATCTCTAAGACATAAATGTAAGTACGCTTCTCCTAGCTATTACATTAATGCTTCAGATTTCAAAATTCAAAACGTTTTCATAAAAATGTGCCCCTTTTTTCATCTGTACGTCTAGTTGTTCCTTTGTCTAGGCACATGCTTTGGCTTTGTATGATGCTCCTGCATCATACTCCCTCACTTGAAATTTTTCATGAACTCCTGTTCATGAGCTCTTGCATGGTTTTTCCATGCTTTTGAATTTCTGCTTCATCCCTTGCAACGTTTGTCAGCCTGTAGTTCATCTCACCACAGTGTTGCATGCCCTTTAAGTCTAGTAACGACATGTTTGACTTTTTTGTATTCCTCGACATCCTCGTAGTTGAAGTATTTGTCTAGGGCTCTAATCTAGTCTAGAATTTATTCAACATCTAAGTTTCCCTCATACATTGGAATGTCCATTTTTTCTCTGGCAACTATCCTTGCAACAACCCTGAATAGGCGTTCATCTGCAACATCTTCGATTGCAACTTCTTCTCATTCGTTTCCAGCTTCATTTTCACTTTCAGCCTTGCTGATATCCCCAATGTCGACTGTGCGCCTCTGTGATGTCTCCGTAGCATCAAGTCTGGCACATAATTCACACATTTCTCTTTCCACTGCTGGGTCAAGCATTGGCTTGTCTCTTCTTCTCGGTGACATGGCGATAAATTTTCCTCTTTTCTCTCTGCTACAGAAAGCAAAGAATTTGTTCTGGGCTCTAATACCACTTGGTGTGTATCAGACTACTTATTTTCCTCTAGCTCCCTTTGCCTGAAATATACAGACAAAAATCAGGCTCTAATACCACTTGGTGTCGCAGACCCCCGACCCTCTGTCCGAGATCCACACAGGATCATTCTAAATTCTCCTTGATCGAAAGAGGCTCCCTTGGATCCCTATTGGAACCTCATGAATCCGATCCACAGGTCCTTCGTAAGAACCCACCCTGCGCAACTTAACACCAGGCGTGAGCCTTATGTCTCCATGTGACCACAACCAGGCCTTAGCGCAAGCGCCTTCGAAACTCACGAGTTCATGAGTCATAGACCCTTGACTCCTCTTTCTCCTAACGTCGATACCTGAGATACGATACAGATATGGCTCCTCCTTGTTAGCGCCTTCCACCCATAACCACTGGCTAGGGATAAGTGCTAGCACTACTTGCAGCTCGCAACTTTGCGAGTTGGAGTGTTGGGCCCTCGTGCTCCTCCTTTTTGAATCCACGAGACACAATAAGTCAACAATAGTTTGGCTCCTTTCCAGGCAACGTGTGTCCTCCACCTGTCACTGCTTCCACTTTTCTCTGGGCGCTTGTTGTTACACCACTTGTCAACCATGCGGTCCCCATCTAGTGTATGTTCCACATGTTCGCACGAACCCTCGATGCTTGGCACTTCGTGACTTCTACAGTTGAAAAGAAATCCTTTCAAACCCTGAGTCCCTGATATGCGATACCCCGTGAAGGTTCTATTCCGACAATTCTCCCGTGACTTGGATCCTACGGTCTGGATCTCCTTCCTTGCTCCTCGCAACTCGGGACTTCACGAAAACTAAAAATTTGGTCTTCCCTCCAAATGCATGAACCCCGAATTCACGAAATGATCCAACGATGTGGGTTGAAATGAGATCAATGGCTCATATTGAGCCATGATCAATGGTTCATGTTGATTCTTGATATCAGGGTGGCAAATTCATCCAATTCCTAACCACCTTACAACTCCTCTAGATCCTACGGTCCTCGCGATTTCTCAATTTCTCCACGGAGGATTCTGACCACTAGATGCACTCCTCAATGACTTTTGCCCAAATGACTCGGTGTTCTCCCTCCTGAAATTGAATTCTATGAGACGATTTCGATCTCCATCTCCCTTTGAATGCTTCAAAGGTGTTATCCCTCCTGAGCTTTCACTTGTAAACTCAAGCTTCCAAAAAGATCCCTGCTTGCACTCCTTGCGGCAAACTTTCAAATATCCTCCAGTTATTTGAGTCTTCGACCCTATGCACTCTTTGCAACAGTGGTACTCTCAATCTTCCTTCTGGATTATTAAAATCCAAGGCTTCAATTGGCCTGTGCACACCTTGCATGGCTTTGTGCTTCACCTACACTTCAGTTGGTATGAGAACAACGATATCTCTCCTGAGCCTTCTGAGATAAAACTCAGAACCTCGTCAACACACACCTTGCAGACGTTCACTACACTCTTTGAAGAAATTCTTAGGAAGAGAAACAATTGAAACTCATTCTTCTCCTCTCTCAGACTTCATACATTCAACATGAAATCATACACACAACACAACATTGAAATAAATGCATAACAGAGAAACAAATCAACTGTAAACATACCATTCAACAAATGTAAACAGTAATCATCATAACACCATGATAGTTGTGTCAAAGCTTCATATATTAACTCAAGTTCTCTTGTACATGGGTTCTTCTCTACAGCTCTCTGCTACAACTCTACAAATTATGAAATCTGAATGATCATATCGTTCCCTTTACAATGATACAAGGGTGAGGGTGTCTATATCTGTTTTCCCTCCTACGCTTCTAAAACTGTCTAATCTAACATTCATATCTACCTACTTTACATTAATCAGACTTAAATGCCTATTACATCCGGTAGATGAGAGTAATTTCTCCAGATCTGTTGATATCTCTAAGACATAAATGTAAGTACGCTTCTCCTAGCTATTACATTAATGCTTCAGATTTCAAAATTCAAAACGTTTTCATAAAAATGTGCCCCTTTTTTCATCTGTACGTCTAACTGTTCCTTTGGCTAGGTGCGCTCTTTGGCTTTGTACGATGCTCCTACATCTCATATTTGCATATAGTTGCATAGTTGCATATAGTTGCATAAAGTTGCATATAGTCACTAAAAAACATGATGAGTTGCATTGTTGCATATAGTTGCCTAGTTGCATATAGTTGCATATAGGTTCATATTTGCATATAGTTGCATATTTTCATATAGTTGCATACAAAATTGTTGCAATATAGTTGCATACGGAATTGTTGCAATATAGTTGCAATATAGTTGCATATAGTTGCATTGTTGCATACAGTTTCATATAGTTGCACAGTTGCATATAGTTGGATAAGTTGCATATTTTCATATAGTTACAAACTCACGCCTTAATCTAGTACAAGGGAAAAGTCAAATCATAACATAATCAAATTACAAGTCAAAGGAAATTGAACATTCAAAAGCACTTTCACTAACAAAATTCTTACTAACAATTATCTATTTTTTTTTGTCCTCTCGAAAGTACATCACATCCTTTTTTAAATAAAGTTCTCATCCATCATTATCCACCAATGATAATTGTTTTCCTTGGAAATAACTCCTCGAAAAACCATTGGGCACTTGCCCCCATGCTCAGGATGGTACCCAATATAAAGTGGGTGGCATAAAATTATTGTGCCTTACCCTTAAAAATTGAACTAGGGACCTACACAATGAGTTAAATTACTAGAAGCATCCTTGCAATGGTGGCACCAATTGATTGAGCTAACCCTATGGGCTAATTGTCCACTAATGATATATCTAACTTATCCAAAACTTGTCATTAACTAAAATATTCCTTACCCAAAATTATCTTATGGTAGTTTTCATAGTATCTTTTCTACTTCATTTTCTATATGCAAAACTCATTAATGCATGAACCAAGTGATGCTCCAAATTTAACAGTTTTTCTTACCTCACCATGGACTTGTCGTCCCATGTGCATGCACCTTATCAATGCATTGTGTCTTCCCTTCCCATTCCCATGTACCTACATTATCCTCTTGTTTGCATGGACATGCTTCAACCTCCCCTTACCAAAGTATACTCTAAATGACACAGTTCAGACTCTTAATGTTGGTCATATTATTCCCATTGTGTTTCATTAATTATTTTTCATTTTTTCCCCAAGGGAAACCCCACAGGATCCTATCCTATCCCTAGAATATCTATATAGAGGGTGGGATCCCCCTCTCTTGCCTAGAATATATATACAGAGGGCAAGATCTGCTCCCTCTTCCACAAAATATCCAAATAGAGATTAATTCAACCATAGGTCACAATAGTGGTTGGTAAAATTGAGGTACTTGACCATATTTGAACCTTTTACCTATAACCTCCTCATCAGAAACATGCCTTAGGGATATTTATTTTTCATTTATCCCAATAGTGTCTAAATTTGGTAAACTTAGTGTTTGGCCCTTTCAATTTATTCTCTTTTCTTCTTTGGTAATTTTCCGTGGAGTTGCCTCCTCAACAAAATCAAGTTCTTCATTTGACTCTATACAATATGTATAATTGTCCGAAACATTGAAAACTGGATTGGTGTCTAACTCTTTTGTGATATTAATTAATGGCATATGCATCGTCATTTTATCCTCTTCAAAAAATTTAAAGGTCCAATTTTCTTCTACTTTAATTTTTTGTAGGTACATTCAAGAAATCACTCCTTTTTATTAGGTACATTGTTGCTTGCTCTCCAACTTGGGGAATCATTTATTTTCTATGGAGATATGCTCATGCCTTGTATCTTATTCATCTCATGTAGATTTTGTTTTTTTATCATTGGACTTCTTGAATATGTTTTGCAAGTAATTTAGAATCTTTGTTAATATGCTCATCAATTGGCAACTCCATTAAATCCACAACGTTTTTTCGATTCCTTTCTTGAATAATTAGGAAGGCTCATTTTATTGTAGTTTCATTCACACTATAGTTATAGGAAGATTTAGCTTGCAACAATGTCAAATCTCGTTGTGTCCATCAATCTCCAACAATACTCCACAAGAGGTTTCCTAGGTCACTCCCATTTACCACCTTTGTTTACACATGAATTTGTGGATGCAAATAAGCATAACTATAGGGAAACGTGTTGCCGAATTTGTGACATGATGTTCATAAAAAATTACTCGAAAAATGAGTATTGATGTCACTTGTTATTGCTTTGGTAAATCCATGCAAACATACCACTTCCTTAAAAAACTTTGTAGCGATAACTTCGTTTGTCTTATTGTAAGGAATACAATGGTTCATTTTATACAATCTATTAACACCAACAATAACAAAATGGAGTCATTACTTCTTCCTGTTTGACTCACTCCCAACACAAATTCCATTGAGATGTCCTCCCAATGTCTATTGGGTATTAGTAATGAAAAATACAATCCTATTTTGTGAATTTCCTTCTACACTTGGGCTTCTTGCAAGGCATTAGGATTGTCAACTTCAAGAACTAATAAACAACCACAAAGACTTCATCATTTTTTGTTGCATTGTTAGTAATCTTGTCAAAATATCTATGGATATATATTTCTATAGGTGTGAAGGAATGGTTAAACATGTGTGTGAAAATTGTCTTTTGTTGGTTGATTTAGCAATGCCACACCATGACACAAACCTTGTTGTTGTATTTATCCACATTGGTGTAGAGGCGAGGCCAAAAAAAAGTTTCTACAATATTTCCACTAAAATTTTGTAGGTGCTAAAATTACATGTTGACTTGGAATAATGTGCCTCCTAGATGTGCTTATCACACTCAACTCCTATTGGAGCACACAAGTTTTTAAGGACGTTTAACAAGTTTTACATAATAGTCCTTAGAGGAAATATGAACACATTTACATAAATATTGGATCTATGGTATATTAACACTGCCAATTCAGTGTAACCGATGTATAGAAGTGTCTAGGATAGTCAACAAGATTCTCAGTAGTTATCAACTTAAGAAATCAACCACTCAATTGTAAGACATCCTCTTATGCTTGATCACTAATGGAACAACTATAAATAAGTGATTCACTTCAACTAGTGAATCACAGACTTCAATTGGGTTTTAAGGTTTCCTTCCATCCATTGTAGGAGAACCACACTAAGTGGTCCATGTAGAATATAGTGTATAAGGTTAAAGCTCCTCATAAAACACTTTTTTGTGGTTCCTCCTTGCCAATACAATATTAACATGGGACAACATTATTTATGTTTATCATTAAGATGAATTCATGTTCTAGAACAAATGTGGCAACATCATTGCACATGCATTTCTACTCACTTTGACATTTGATTATATGCTACATAGTGGTTTTGAGTGTCCTTGGTTGCTTAAAAGGCAATTGCAATTCGTTGTTTCAATCATGGTTTAGAATGTTATCTTGGCTTGCAACATTGGTTTTGATGTGTTAAAAGCATCCCAAAGGTCCATACTTGATTTTTAGAGTTGGGGTTGGTTGAAGGCATGGATTTGTTACAATTTTGTTTCCATGGTTGTATTGGATTGCTTTCCTTGTTATTTCATGGTGATAATTGTTCGACAACACAGGTATTTTAACAGAGGATGAACACCTTCAGTAACCACTCACATAACTAGATCAAAGATCAACACACCGATGTTTTCACATGGTAAAAACCCTACGAAGAAACATCCATGGCCCCAACCAACGCGACCACTTGGAGCAGTTTATTAATGCAAAGAAAAAGATTACAGAGAGATTTTACAAGATATTTTCTCACAATCGATCATCGGCAAATGACCTTCCATGCTCTTTAAATAGAGATCATGGACCAATCGAGTGTTAAGCCACAGATCAATGACCATTAAGATCGAGGAGAGTATGAACCATCGGATCACTCTATGTCGGGAGCATGTCGTGACTATTGGATTTCCTAACTACAAATGCATACTAATGCATACTAAAGAAACACACTAAGAAACACACTAAGAAACACACTTTTACCTAACAAAATATTAGACCAAGTAGATCTTAACTAACTCCTAAGTGTCTAATACCCTAACATCCCCCCTTAAGAACAACTTGGGATAGGATTGAAGGATTTACAATAGTGACACAATAGGAGAAGGAAGGAGGCATTAGAGCCTATCCCCATTAATGACAACTTTCTAAACTCCTAACATAGATCGAAGTTTGGAAAAATTCTCTTCTGTAAGAGACTTTGTGAAAATGTTTGCAACTTGATCTTCTATAGGGCAAAAGAGCACTTCAATAACTTGATCATGAATTAGCTTTCTGATGAAGTGCATGTGTAGCTCGATGTGTTTGCTATGTTGATGTTGAAATGGGTCTTTGGAAATCTTGATGGCACTCTGATTGTCACACCAAAGGCTGGTCGGATGCTGGTACTAGAATCCAAACTCTGAAAGGATCTGTCGAAGCCATAAGGCTTCCTGACTTGCATTTACCGCTACTCGGTACTTTGATTCTGCTAAAGAAAGTGCAATAGCCTGTTGTTTCTTACAGGCCCAAGTGACAGGTCCTGAACCAAGGCTGAAAACATAACCTGCAGTAGAATTCCGATGATCAGGGTTGTCGGGCCAATCTGAATCAGTGAAACCAACCAATAAAGGAATCCCCCCTGAACTGTAATGTATCCCGAACTGAATTGTACCACGAACATAGTGAAGTATCCTTTTAGATTCTTTCCAATGGCTTTCATGGGGTGTTTCCATATACCAGGAAACAAGACCAAGAACAAAGGAAAGACCAGGATGAGTATGAGTCAAGTATAAGAGGCTACCAACTAACAGATGGTATATGGTGGCATCAAATTTAGGAGAAGTATAGGTGGAAGTAAACTTGACTCCAGACTGGAAGGGAGAAGGGGTTGGTTTACAATCATCCATGTGAAAGCGACGAAGAAGGTCACACACATACTTAGATTGGGAAAGAAAAATTCCTTCATTGGTTTGCAAAACTTGGAGGCGAAGGAAATAGTGCAAAAAGCCTAAGTAGATCATTTCAAATTTCTTCTTAAGGATGGTTTTCACATGGTTTAAAAGTTTTGGGTCACTACCAATAAGGATAAGGTCATCAACATAAAGGACAAGGATTATGAGATGGCTTCCTACTTTCTTGGTATAGACATTAGGATCATAATGAAATCTAGATAATCCAGTGGAAATAAGAAAGATTTCCATTTTGGCATACCAATCTTGGGGAGCTTGCTTGAGACCATAAAGAGATTTCTTGAGGTGAAAAACAAGGCTATAGTCATTCTGGACATAGCCAGGAGGTTGTTCCATGTATATTTCTTCTTTCAAATCGCCATGCAAGAAGGAAGATTTAACATCCATCTGATGGACCTCCCATTTATGTGAGGCAACAAGGGAAAGAACAAGGTGGATGGAATTCATTTTGGCCACATGGTAAAATGTTTCATTATAGTCAATTCATTCAACTTGGGAAAATACTTTGGCAACTAACTGAGCCTTGTGTCTTTCAACACTTCCATCTGATGCATACTTAGTTATGTATACCCATTTACATCTGACAAGTTTTCTTCCTTTTGGAAGAGGTACAAGATCCCAAGTATCATTTTCCATTAAAGAACAATACTCTTCATTCATTGGTATATCCCAATCTTGATGACCTGAAGCTTCTACAAATGTTTCTGGATTAGGAGTCTCTGAAACTTGAGCCAAAAGAGGAGAGGCTCACTAGAACTGTGAACATGTTCAACGCTGATCTGAAGGATTACCGACAAGACCACCAACTGCTTCTCGTGTTGAATGGACCCATCTAGGAAGCGGTGGAACTAGTGCTGGTTCAGGTTCAAAGGACTCATGTGGAGGAGGGTGAGAAGGCGAAGGTGTATTTTCATCCTCACTGTCATCATCTGAAGAAGAAACCAGATCAGAAGAAGGCATAAACGCCGAATATGTCTCGCAGGCCAAAGAAGGTACAACCATCGAATTAGGCTCTTAGGACAAAGAAGGCACAAATGTCGAATTAGGCTCGCAGGCCAGGAGATTTTCATCAAATTTAACATCTCTTCTAATAATAATTTCATTACAATGTCATTGAAGAAGTCTGTAACCTTTGACATCTTCAGAATAAAAAACAAATATAAACTTCTCACTTTTAGGATGCAATGCTTTCCTTTTCTCATCAGGAATGTCAGCCCATGCTATACTGCCAAATACACGGAAGTGACTTACATCTGGTTTAATTTTAGTCCAATCTTCTTCTGGTGTTATACTTTTAAGAGCCTTTATGGGAGTGCAATTTACTATGTAATTTGCATAGTTGATGGCTTCCGCCCAATACTTTAGACTTAATCCCGTAGATTGGATCATACAATTAGCAATTTCTTTTAATGTGTGGTCTTTCTCTCAACAACACCATTTTGTTGTGGTGTATGTTGAGTCCATTTTTGTGCTTCCATAAACCATACTTTTGCCTCTTTATTTGCCCATTTTTCCTTCATTTTATTCACATTTCCCATAAAAACAGCCTATCCAAGGTATATTTGTCATCCTTTAACTTCAGAATTGA